>JANRMT010062846.1:29565641-29585998 GCA_026402145.1 Polypterus bichir lapradei | reverse complement strand
GGATCCGTCCGCGGTCTCCTACTCGCGCATGCGTGACAATATATATAGTGTTTGAAAGAATGTCACAAATACCAAAATAAAGGTTTAGGGACCGTCCCAGTAAATTGTCGTACAGACAATAATGAAAAAAATGCAATAATTCAAAGTCTTGGAAGTACAATGAACGACTTTACTGTAACAAAATGGTGGTTATATAGTACAGCAAAACAGTTGACAGGAAATGGTTGGCAAATGGTGACGTTGCAGCAGGAACCGGAAACAACGTCATTCTGAGGAGCCCGAAGTGAGGTGGTTTGTAGGTGCCGGAAGTGACGTCATCGCAGCCATTTTGAAACACGGAAGTTGCAGGATTATTTTTCTTCTTGTTTTCTGTTGGTAAAAGAGAGTTTAGGTAAGCACCACGTGACAACCCCTTATCTCGCGATGTTTTACTCAACCTTTAGGCTCTTTGAATGCCTCCTAATCGTACATGTGTGACTATATATATATATATATATATATATATATATATATATATATATATATATACACATATTGTGAGAAACCCGCCCGGCCACAGACAGGCAGACACCGAATGTCCCGAAAATTACACACGTTTATTTTACACAGTGCCAAAACAGCCAACTCAGTCTCTTTCCTTCTTTCTCTCTCTCTCATTCTCTTTCTTCTCTTCGGCCACCTCCTCCTCCTAACTCAGGCTCCTGTCTTCAGCCTCCTGACTCTTGCCCCGAGCAGAGTGCGGTGGCCTCCTTTATACAGTACCCGGAAATGCTCCAGGTGCTTCTTGATTAGCATCCGGTAGCAATTCCGGGTGTGGCAGAAGTGCTGCATGTGGATTCAGCTCCTCTTCTGACAGCACTTCCTGTTGTGGCGGAAGTGCTGTCGACCACCGTTCTGAAACTGTCCAGGCGCCCCCTGTCGGTGGCCATGCCCTCCCATCCGGCTTCGTGGCCCCCATGTAACCCAGGAAGGCTGCCCTCTCACATTCCTGGAAAAATACTGCCCTTCTCCTGGTCCTTCCCATCACCCTGCGTCCCAGTGGGGCAATGTCCCTGGACATCCATCACAATATATATATATTGGTATCAGTTTGCTTTGGGCCCAAAATTGTCTAAGGCCGGCTCTGGCCTCATGGGTATGTTCAGAGCCTGTGCCTTAGACGGGGGCCTCTGTTGTGAATGTTAGTTTTTTATCTTCCTCAATCCATTTCTTTCTCTTTTTTTGCACAAGCTATATATAATTAGTACTTGAGAAGTCTAGCCAAAATTAGTGACTCCATATAAAAAATGAGATTAGCTAAGGAAGAAGATTTCATTTTTCTTTATTTTAAACATTTTTACCATTAGATTAGGTTCAGTTTTGTTGTCATTGTACAGGTACAATGAAATGCAGTTTAGCATCTAACCAGAAAGTGGAAATAGTAGAGTAACATGCAATAGACAGTGAGTGTAAATAGTACATTAAAGAGAAATAGAGAGTAAAGTGCAATAAGGCAGCACACAGGTAGTAGTACATACAAGGAAAAGTAAAATAGATATGAATACTGATCAGTAAGTACAGATACAACATATGAATACATATAAATACTGTATATGAAATATTTTTATGTACAGAACAGATATGTAAACCAGTGGAAATATACATAGAGCACGGTCAGAAGTTATTGATATTTAGAAAGGTGTTGAGTGGTAAGGGTTGAGAATCGCGATGGTGCTATGAAACTGTTCCTGAACCTGCTGGTGTGGAACTGGGGGCTCCTATAGCACATTTCTGATGGAAGGAGGGTAAGTAGTCCATTGCTGGGGTGTAAGGCATCCTTGATGCTACTGCACAGGTGTTGCAAGTTATCGATAGTCGGCAACAGGATGCCAGTGATGTGTTGGCCAGTTTTCATCACCTCTTGCAAGGCCTTCCTGTCAGCTACAGAGCAGTTGCCATACCACACCGTAATGCAGTTTGCCGATATGCTGTCAGACAGGCTTTCTTTCGCCTCCACAGAAAGTAAAGTTGATGCTATGCCTTCTTGACTAATCTGGAAGTGTTTATTGCCCACGTATGGTCGTCAGAGATGTGGACACCCAGGAATTAGAAGCTGGAAACACACTCCACCTTAGCTCCATTTATATGTATGGGAGTATATCTGCTGCCTTAAGTTTTCCAGTAATCCACAATGAGTTCCTGGGTCTTCTTGGTGTTGAGGGCGAGGTTATCATCAGCACACCATGTTGCCAGGTGCTGAACCTCTTCTCTGTAGGGTGACTCTTCATTGTTACTGATCAGTCCTAATACCGGGGTGTTGTCTGCAAACTTTATGATTGAGTTGGAGCCAAATAAAGGGATGCAGTCATGGGTGAAGAGGGAGTAGAGGAGTGGGCTGAGCACACAGCCCTGTGGAACACCAGTATTCAAGATCAGGGTAGAAGATGTGTGGTTGTTTAGCCTTGATAGACTGGGGTCCAATTACAAAGAGAGGTGTTGATGCCAAGGTTGCTGAGTTTATTTACCAGATTGAAGGGGATGATAGTGTTAAATGCAGAGCTAAAATCAACAAATAATATCCTGACATAAGAGTAGTTGTTATCCAGGTGTGTCAGACTGAAGAGCCAAAGGATATGGCATCCTCTGTGGTCATATTGGGACAATAGGTAAACTGGTAAGGATCTAGTGTGGGAGGGACACTGAATTTGAGGTGGGCCAGAACCAGTATCTCAATGCACTTGGTGATGATGCGGTGAGTGCAACAGGGTGGTAGGCATTCAGGCTTCCTGGGGAGGATAGTTTAGGCACCGGTACAATCATTGTGGACTTAAGACATGCAAGGACAACAGTCTGGGCCAATACAGTTTGAAGATGTCACTGATGACCTCAGACAGTTGCCCACTGCAGGCCTTGAGCACACACCCAGGTATGCCATCAGGACCAGCAGCCCTGCAGGCTCAATTTGTTGCTTGTATTTCAGTTTGGCTCTCCTGATGCCATTTTTCAAGTTGGCCCTGGATGTGCTGTAGCTCTCAGTATTGCCAATCTTATATTTGTGACATCACCATGCCACCATTTTGTGTTGACATTATTCTCATGACAGTTACTGAGGACAGGATTTGTAGCATCACTTTGGGGTCTGCTAGGCCAGAAGCCTGCAGTTAGCAGTTTTTAGGTTAGCTGAATTTGAGGTAAGTCTCTTGGGCAGGCTGTTTAGGTTGAGGCCCTACTTTTGTGGTCCTATTAGAAAGCTTCAGACCCATATTGCTCTGTTTTGGGCTCCTAATCAAAATACTGTTTACAGGTAAGATGGCACTGTTGAGACATCAGTCCACTAGTATGCAGATAAAACCCTTAACAATTTCTTTTTGAGCTATTAATTAGTGAAAAGATTCTAGTGCAATTGGATACATCACTTGTATGAAAATATACTATATAAATAAATGTTTTGTCTGGTCCCCTTTTTGGTGTTTAATTTCCTGGTCTCTTCCTAAATTTTTTGTGCCAGCCAAGTCTTGCCATCAGTTCATTTCAATGTTAATAGGCTATGCCAGGGGTCTCCAACTCTAGTCCTGGAGAGCTACTATAACTGCAGGTTTTCATTCTAACCCTTTTCTTAATTAGTGACCAGATTTTGCTGCTAATTAATTCTTTGGCTTAATTTTAATTGATGCACAACTTAAGACTCAGGCCCCATAATTATTTCTTTTTTCCTTAATTAGCAACCAAACAATATTAAGACACAAAATGTACCAAGACATAAACAACAACCTGCGTCCATCACACAATAACTGAAAATAAAGAAAGGTGAAGGCCTCAGTAATGTTGAACTGCTCAGGTCCATAAAACCTTTTGACAGCGCTTTTAAAAAAGAAAATCAACCATTTAGAAAATGTCTGTCATGGCAAAATGAGTGCCATGGAATTTTATAATGGGTTTAATTAGCAACAAGAATTGGCTTCAAATTAAGAAACTAAATGAAGTGAAGTTGGTTGAAGTTTGAGGCCCCAATTTAGTTGATCATCTGTTGGCTCACTTCACATCAAATTTATGTTTAGGAGCCATTTAAGGAAAAAAGAATCAATTCAGTAGTCAGAATCTCAAGAACATTCGATTAAAATAAAGGGAAATAGTTAGCAGCAAAAACTGGTCACTTCACTAATTAAGAAAACAGGACTGGAGTTGGAGACCCCTGGGCTATACAGTGGTGTAGCTCGAGTTCGTGCCGCTCAGGGTGGGCCGGTGCTTCAATTTGCCGCCCTCCAACATATCTGAATATGTTGTGGAGCCGACCCGGACACAGACAGGCGGACATGTTGTTATAACACCACCACACGTTTATTTACAACTATATACAAACTATATGGTCACTCAGACCCAGTCCAAAGTGCACACAAACCCCAAACACAGTCCTGGCCACGCAATGCCTTGTCTTCGGGCCTCCTCCACACTCTCTTCTTGCCTCGTCCTGCTTCCACCCGACTCCAGCCTCGAATGAATGGAGACGGCCCCTTTTATAGGGTTCCCGGATGAGCACCAGGTGTTCCCGGCATTCCTCCTCTGGCCACGCCCCAGCGTGGCGGAAGTGCCGGCTGTCCTCCCGGCTGCTCTCCGGGCGCCGTCATAAATCTTCCCCCCAGCACTTCCTGGTGTGGCGGAAGTGCTGGGGTAACAGGTCCCCAAGGCATTAGGGTGCCTCCTGGCGGTGACCACGGGCCCCTACAGGGTGGAGCTTCCATGCCCTGTACCTGTGGCCCCCAAAGCAACCCGGAAGGCAACCCCCACGTGATCCAGGGTGGGCACAGACCCACATCCGGTCCCTCATGGCGTCCCGGCCGAGTCATGGCCCCTGGCATCCCTGACAATGTTAACCTATTTAAACAGAAAATTAAAAAGACGTATAGAGAAAAATGAAGATACATTTTGCAGAGATTTATTCATATAGAGAGAAACAGCAATAATTTTTCACATATAATTATTTACAAGCATCATTTAGACAAGAATATAGTATAGACGCACTGATAAGCCGTGTTCTAATTATTAGTTTAATATAATTACGTTACGAAAGCCAGAACCAGTGTAGTGTTCAAGTGATAGGTGGGGATGTTTTCTGTGCAGAGCAAGAGTGCATTTGGATTGATAACGAAACATAATTATAAATTGTAAATTAGTTGTTTATCTTCCTAGAAATTATTATCGGTGTAATGTTTATGTTTATTTTTGTTATTGCCTCATAAATTCTAACTGCTGTGTCTGATGCCATCACAGATGGACAGTCTGAAAATTATTTTTCAAGCATTTGTTGATAAAAATGAAAGAAGAAATGAAAGAGTGATATTTTTCCGAACCTGCTTTTTGCACATGAACTGCCACCCCCAAAAATGTGCCATCTGGGACGGACCACCCTCTCCGCCCACCCCTAGCTATGCCACTGAGGCTATGCACCAGCTCATCATAACCATGAACTGGATAACTAGATTGGAAAAGGTATACAGTAGCTTTAAAATTTTAATTAATAATATGGTTTGTGTGCGGAGACAGAGAGTATCAACATAGCTGCAGGGACCTGGCTTCACATCCTGGTCTGGTCACTAGCTGGGTGTAAACTGCATGCTCATCCTGTGTCCATGAGTACTTCCTCCTTGTTAGCCAAATGCATTTACGTTAGGTTATTAATGTCTCTACTAATCTCACTAGCACTTCAGTATCTATGGTGTAGGTCTAAAATTGAACCCAACCATCTGTGGCATCTTTCCTCATCAAAATGAATAAGGGATATAATAGGCCAGACTCACAAAAAGCTTTATTTTATATAGCACTTTTTCTGTTTTGCTCCATTGCTTATAAATTCTGCAGCAAATGTTACAGAATTACAGATGGCAGCACAGTGGTGTAGTGCATATTTTGGATTCACATTCTGCCCTGTGTAAAGTTTGCACGTTTCCAAGTGTCTATGTAGATTTGCCTTCAGGTACTCCAGTTTCCATACCAAAGACATGGCATCTTTAAGTTGGTCTAGTGAGGGTCCGTTCATGAGTCTGCCTTTTAATGGATTCACACCCTCTGTAGAGTTTCTTCCTAACATGAACTCAGTGTTGCTAGGATAGGCAACAGCTCATTGTGACCATGAAAATGGATGGCTGTACTTTAGAATTTGGGAACCTGGCACTTGAAGTGATAGCTGTGGTTTCCTTGTGTTAGCACATCTGTTATGTTGTTAAACCATATTTTATCTTTGTCTCGTATTGTTACAGGTTGTGCACTGGAGAAACAGACCCTGTAAAATCTTTAAAGAGCACCTTTCTTAGATAGATAGATAGATAGATAGATAGATAGATAGATAGATAGATAGATACTTTATTAATCCCAAGGGGAAATTCACATACTCCAGCAGCAGCATACTGATAAAGAACAATATTAAATTAAAGAGTGATAACAATGCAGGTATAACAGACAGACAATAATTTTGAATAATGTTAATGTTTACCCCCCCGGGTGGAACTGAAGAGTCGCATAGTGTGGGGGACGAACGATCTCCTCAGTCTGTCAGTGGAGCAGGACGGTGACAGTAGTCTGTTGCTGAAGTTGCTCCTCTGTCTGGAGATGATCCTGTTCAGTGGATGCAGTGGATTCTTCAAGATTGACAGGAGTCTGCTCAGCGCTCGTTGCTGTGCCATGGATGTCAAACTGTCCAGCTCCGTGCCTACAATAGAGCCTGCCTTCCTCACCAGTTTGTCCAGGCGTGAGGCATCCCTCTTCTTTATGCTGCCTCCCCAGCAAACCACCACGTAGAAGAGGGCGCTTGCCACAACTGTCTGATAGAACATCTGCAGCATCTTATTGCAGATGTTGAAGGACGCCAGCCTTCTAAGGAAGTATAGTCGGCTCTGTCCTCTCTTGCACAGAGCATCAGTATTGGCAGTCCAGTCCAATTTATCATCCAGCTGCACTCCCAGGTATTTATAGGTCTGCACCCTCTGCACACGTTCACCTCTGATGATCACAGGGTCCATGAGGGGCCTGGGCCTCCTAAAATCCACCACCAGTTCCTTGGTCTTGCTGGCATTCAGGTGTAAGTGGTTTGAGTCGCACCATTTAACAAAGTCCTTGATTAGCTTCCTATACTCCTCCTCCTGCCCACTCCTGATGCAGCCCACGATGGCAGTGTCGTCAGTTAACTTTTGCACGTGGCAGGACTCCGAGTTGTATTGGAAGTCTGATGTATATAGGCTGAACAGGACCGGAGAAAGTACAGTCCCCTGCGGCGCTCCTGTGCTGCTGACCACAATGTCAGACCTGCAGTTCCCGAGACGCACATACTGAGGTCTGTCTGTAAGACAGTCCAAGATCCATGCCCCAGATATGAATCTACTCTCATCTCTGTCAGCTTGTCCCTAAGGAGCAGAAGTTGGATGGTGTTGAAGGCGCTAGAGAAGTCCAGAAACATAATTCTTACAGCACCACTGCCTCTGTCCAAGTGGGAGAGGGATCAGTGTAGCATATAGATGATGTCATCCTCCGCTCCCACCTTCTCCTGGTATGCGAACTGCAGAGGGTCAAGGGCGTGGCGGACCTGTGGCCTCAGGTGGTGAAGCAGCAGCTGCTCCATGGTCTTCATCACATGTGACGTCAGAGCGACAGGCCGGAAGTCGTTCAGCTCACTAGGACGTGATACCTTTGGGACTGGGGAGATACAAGATGTTTTCCAAAGCCTCGGGACTCTCCCCTGTTCCACACTCAGGTTGAAGATGCGCTGTAGAGGACTCCCCAGTTCCAGCGCACAGGCCTTCAGCAGTCGTGGTGATACTCCATCTGGACCCGCTGCTTTTCTGGCACAAAGTCTCCTCAGCTCTCTGCTTACCTGGGCTGCTGTAATTGTGGGTGGGGATGTCTCTCCTATGCTGGTATCAGCAGAAGGATGGGTGGAGGGTGCAGTACTCTGAGGTGAGAGTGGGTTAGGGTGGTCAAACCTGTTAAAGAAGTTGTTCATCTGGTTTGCTCTCTCTCTACATCTCTCTCGATGGTGGCACCCCGCTTCGAGCTGCAGCCAGTGATGATCTTCATCCCATCCCACACTTCCTTCATGCTGTTATTCTGCAACTTGTGCTCCAGCTTTCTCTTCTACTGCTCCTTCGCCGCCCTGAGTTGGACTCGGAGTTCCTTCTGCACGCGCTTGAGCTCATGCTGATCACCGCCTTTAAAAGCCCTTTTCTTCTGGTTCAAAAGGCCCTTGATGTCACTTGTAATCCATGGCTTGTTGTTAGCATAGCAGCGTACTGTTCTTACTGGAACTACAATGTCCATACAGAAGTTGATGTAGTCAGTAGTGCAGTCAACAACCTCCTCAATGTTCTCACCATATGATCCCTGCAGGATATCCACGTCTGTAGCTCCAAAGCAGTCTCTCAGAGCCTGGCTCTGCCACAGGGGACCACTTCCTGAATGAGCGTGTGGTTGTAGGTAGCTCCCTCACTCTTGGTTTGTAGTGAGGCTGAAGCAGAACCAGGTTATGATCTGCTTTCCCAAGCGCAGGCAGCAGGGTGGCACTGTATGTGTCTTTAACGTTTGCATATAGTAGGTCGATAGTCCTATTTCCCCAGGTGTTACAATCCACATACTGGGAGAAGGCAGGTAATGTTTTGTCCAGCGTCACATGGTTAAAGTCTCCGGGTATTAGCACAAGCGCCTCAGGGTGCTGTGTTTGCTCCTTTCAATTGTATTATCATCTGTGTTGCTAAATACAACAAAAACTGCATAATTTATTTAGGATTATCAGTGTAGAAATAAAACACAAAGCAAGTTTGGGATGGTATTCAACAAAGTGCTGATTCAAGGAAGTAACATGTGGCAAGGGGTTAAAAAAAGACAAAAAGACTAAAAAGAGAAGAGCCTGCACATGTGAATATTCCTGATGATGGCTTCTTTCCTCTTCTGTCTCTTAAAGAGGACTGAAGAATTCTGGCTTGCTCTTTGTTTGTGGCTGGCACGCTGGTTTGGAGTCATGTGTATAATCCTAGGTATAACCTAACAGTTCAGCTTCGAGTGTCAAGAACTCTGTCCAAGAGTCTGATGACACATGCTAGGCTACTGCCAGGCGTCCGTTTTGGATAACCAGTGTCTGGTAACAGCCTCTCATCATGTGATAAAAAAAGGTCTGACTTTTAAATATGAAGGTCAAAAGAGAACATACACTTTTAAGTGTTCATGCTGTACAGTAAACCTAAGAAGGAATCTGCCTTTGTGCCACTTGAGTAATTAATTATGGTACAGGGCCCTCCATAATGTTTGAGACACAGACACATTTTTCCTTGATTTACCCCTCAGCTCCACAGTTTAAAATTAAATATGAAACATTTCAGACATGATTAAAGTACACATTGCAGACTTTATTTTAAGGGGATTTGCATACATTGTGGTCATACTATGTAGAAACGACAACACTTTTGCTACATGGTACTGGCACACTTATCTTCATTGATAAAAGAACTGCTGATAGCAGTCACACAATGCATTTTGAGGTGTATATAGCTTCAAGCAGCCATTACATGCAAAGGCTATGCAGCAAAGTGCTAAATATGACTGCTTTAATAGAGCTGCCATTGCTATAGGGGGGAACCATGTTAAAAATTTTGTCATTTGTACATGCTGTGACCAAAACATATGCAAGTCCCCTTAAATGGAAGTATGCAATGTGTACTTTAATCACATCTGAATTATTTGATTTGTAATTTTGAACTGTGGAGAAGAAGGGGAAATCAAGAAAAATGTGTCTTTGTCCCAAATATTATGGAGGGCACTCCATCTATAAAATATTTTGAGTCTACTGTTTGTTTTAAAAAAGAAATCTTTGGAATAACCTTGAATGTGTCATCTATCTCTTAGATAGTGTGTTTCCTGTCTATCACTTATATTGAGCCCTATCTATCTATCTAATCCTGCCAACTACGCTAAATTATCTATCTATCACTTACAGTATAAAGTGCATTCCTATCTATCTATTATATAGTGCTATTTATATCTATCTATCTATCTATCTGTGTAATCCTGCCAACTACGCTAAATTATCTATCATTTACAGTATATAGTGCATTCCTATCTATCTATCTATCTGTCGCTTACAGTATATAGTGCATTCCTATCTATCTATCTATCTATGTAATCCTGCCAACTACGCTAAATTATCTATCATTTACAGTATATAGTGCATTCCTATCTATCTATCTATCTATCTGTCGCTTACAGTATATAGTGCATTCCTATCTATCTATCTATCTATCTGTCGCTTACAGTATATAGTGCATTCCTATCTATCTATCTATCTATCTATCTATGTAATCCTGCCAACTACGCTAAATTATCTATCATTTACAGTATATAGTGCATTCCTATCTATCTATCTGTCACTTACAGTATATAGTGCATTCCTATCTATCTATGTATCTATCTATTGATTGTGGCAAAGGTGCTATATAGGCATCGACCCAACACAGACTGACAATGGAAGCATGTGTAAAATAAACAGAAAGACTTTTCATTTCTCTTCACCTGTGGGACACGTCTTCCCCGTAATCCCCACAGGCACAACCCAGTCCCAAACAACACCCAAAGTAAAGCACACTAACACACACTCCTTCTTTCCACCACTCCTCCCAGGGCAGCTTCGTCCTCCTCCTCCTGACTCTGGCAGTCTGGCTTCAGGCTCCTTTTGTAGCCGTCCCGGAAGTGCTCCAGGTGGTAATTGGCCTAGTTAGGCGGCACTTCTAGGTGTGGCTGCATTCCAGCCCACAGAGGCTCGTTAAGCCATGCAGCTCCTCCGGGTGTGGCCACGGAGCCCAACAGGTCTGAGTAGGTCAAGTCCCACACCTGTGGCCCCGATGTAACCCAGGAGGGCTGCCACCATGCATTCCAGGGGATGTAGAGTGCATCCCATGGCTGCTCCTTCTGATCTAGTGTTGAAGGGGCGTCCCGGCCAGGCATGGGTCCTGGCCATCCCTCACATATCTATCTATCTATCTATCTATCTATCTATCTATCTATCTATTATACAGTGCTGTTCATATCTATCTATCTATCTATCTGTCACTTTATTGTACCCTATCTATCTATCTATCTATCTATCTATCTATCTATCTATCTATCTATCTATCTATCTATCTATCACTAATTATAATGCTGGAGAGAGGTGAAATATTGCATGCCGATTAGCAATGCAAGTAGGAATTTTACTAAACTCTGTATGTGTGGCAATAATGACTATCTATGATAAAATCTATGATAAAAACTGAATGACTGACTTTGAAGCCACTACAAAGATTTTATTTCCATATGTGATCACTAGGTGGCAGCAGTAATTTTGTAGCCCCAGCACTAATCCATTTACACAGCTTTCTAATAGAAATGATGGAGCCAGACAAAAGAATACACAATATTCTGGTAACGATATCATTTAATATCCTTCTTTTTGATTCCTACTGCTGAATGCTGCCTTACCTGTTCTGCACAGCTTGTTGATCACAAGCCTATTGAAATAACTTCCCAAAGATCACTTGTGTTCTATTTGATAAGGACCTCCAGGTATGCGTTTTATGATCTCTGAAATTCATCTGAGTAGCCGTGCATTACTAACATACAAGTATTCATTCAGATTAACCTGCATACCCACTTATCTACTTTAGATTTCATAGTAAAATTTCTCTTACGCTTGAAAGGCAAAAATGGCATATGCAGAAAAATATCAAATTTATAAAACCGTACATATGCCATGTGCCCCCACCAAGTTCCTTTATAAATCTCAAATCAACTTGCACACACACAAACGTGCACACACTTCTAGGCAAGCCCAATCATCTCCTTCCAGTAACCATGTATGGCTTAAAAAGTGCTGTTTTTGAAGTATCAGGATCTATTTGCCATATAAAATTTGGCCATGTTCCTGAGTGACGTCTTACTGCAAACGATGGAAGAACACAGAAAATTAAATTTCAGTGAATGTTAGCTTGAATGATTACTGACTGAAGTGGAGGAAACAAAAACCTTCTTTTTGCTCTGCAAGAGTCACAAAAAAAACAAGAGTTGGAGCGAGTGACAGCAGCTGAGAGGGGAGAGTAACAGCAATGTGCCATAATGCAGCAGACGCAAAGAAAACCTACAGTGCCTTGAGCGCCACGTAGTAAACAGTGTGAATTATTGCAGGCTGTGTGTGCAGAACTAAGAGATATGAAGAATTTTTTTATTGATCTTGTAAAAAAAATAACCTGTTTGCCAAGGAAATATCAATGTTGCAACACATACTGTACAAGTCTCTTTACATTTGATATACAAAAGCCAAACATTTTTAGTTTCAAGAGGCATGTAGGCAGTCCAAGTTTCTGCTGTGTTTTTTATAGTACTGCACAAGCCATCACAATACAGCAAATCCTTATGAGGCTGGATGGCAGTGTGCCACCCGATGAGTTAAAACTCCGCCATCTACCTTTTAATGAACCAATGAATCAATGGGGCCCTTGCCCAGCTGGAACACTTCCACACTTGGGAGGACCTGGGGAGCAAGCGTGGCCAGAGCAGCTCCCCTGTGTTGCAGTGGAGCCTCGGACTCCTGCAGGGCTTCATGGGAGTTTGAGTTTGCTGCAGCCCTGTTGGGATCCGCAAGCAATGAGTCATCAAGCACCTGGAGCACTTCCAGGTGCCTTATAAAAGGAGCCAGCAGCCACTACTCAGGGAGCCAGAGTTGGGAGGAGGAAGACTAAGCTTGACTTGAGGAGTGGAAGAGAAGGAGAAGAGAGAGAAGACTATTGTGTTTGTACTGTGCTTGTACTGGGACTGTGTAGTAAGCGTGGGAAACGGGGAAGGCGTTTCCCATGAGGTAAAAAGAAAATAAACGTGTGTGCCTTGAACCTGTGGTGTCCCATGCTTGTCTGTGTCGGGTTCAGTTGGCAGTGCCAGCCTGGGTGGTCCACACCATTCTGTCATCCTTTTCAGTACAGTATATCTTCTCTCTTGAAGTGTTTGCGGGTAGAGGAATGGGGGTGCCTACTATCACCTGAAAGATGGATTACCTCTGCATGACATAACTGGCAATGGCATCATTGGCTTTTTTGGGTGATATCCAATGGCATTCTGTACAAGGAACGAGTTTTCAGGGATCGCAATGTTTCTTTTGGCTTGTGATGACAACAGGCTTTTAAGCCAATTTAGATTTTGTAGAGTTGTCCTCTCGGGAGATGTATGATGAACTGGAGTTGTTTCAACAACCATAAGGTGTTTGGTGACAAGCAGTTTTCAGCGTGATCTGTCTGAACAGTCAGGAATCTCACAATCACCCCTGAACCTGAACCATGTTGTGCTATCCATACTGTATATGATGGTATATGTAAGATAGTACCCAGATACATCTAACTTTCTCATGGTCTGGGTAAGCAAGCTAAGATCAAAAGGCAGGTCGCAGCAATTGTTGATTTTACTAATGTAATCGATGCAATTGATTCCACACCATCACTGAATGAATTTACTTTTGTAAACAGGAAGCACATCCATTTGATTAATATACAATTAATATGTGATGCTCAAATGTGTCTGGCTAACATTGTTGGATGGTGGCCCAGCTGAACCCATGATTCCTTTCTAATGTGGGAAGCAAACTTCAGGATCATGGTGTGTGTGATAGTTGGCTTCTTGCTATAGCTACTATGTCATACAACACACAGCACACCTAAAACAGATATGTGACACATTAAGGCAATTAACAATAAGCATATGCATTAGGCATCCGCAAGCATTGAAGACAGAATACGTCACTTAATCCTTATTTGTCCCTGCTCAGTACAAAGCAGATTTAGAAAATGAATGGATGAATAATTATTTCAAGAATATCAGAATGTGATTTTTTGGTAACTTCACTGTCCTGCTGCCACCCATTCAGTAAAATGCCACCACCAAAAAAGTCTGTGTAGGACTTATGGATGGTCGAAACTTTCTGTAACGTCAAGCCAATTTTCTTGGCAAGTATGTTTTTTTTTTAAAAAAAAAATCCCGACTTTTGTTTAAGAAATGGTTCATGCACGTTTCGGAGCGTAAGCGAGTTTTATACATGAGGCTCCTGGATGCTGCATGCACCTCATAGCTACAGAGTCCTAGGTTGAGATCCCAGCTTGGACAGTATCTGAACGGGTCCTACATGGCTGTGCGAGTTTTCTTCTGGGTCCTCCTGCTTCCTCCCACATCACATGCAGGTTAGTTTGAGTGGCACGTCTAAGCTGCATGTTGTGTGCCCCATGCTGCTATTTTGGAAAATGTAGGTTCAAAAACTAAATTAGCTTTTAAGACTTGTAAAAAACCACAACATTCATAAATGTACGCATTGCATGGTATTTTGTTTTTACTCATCCATCCATTATCCTATCCCAATGAATTCTGTAGTCCCATGAGCTGCATTGTAATGATAATCAATAATTTGAGTTTTATAGAAAGTTACACTCTCACATTCTCCAGCAACTTGTTCACAAAAATGCAAAAAATATTTTTTGTCACCTTAGTGATGAACGACATTAAAAAGTAATGATTATAAAACAATCTATTTACGTATACATATCAGCTTGTTTTTTTTAATTGATTTAGGTTTCTGAGATTAAGATTTCTGTTAGTTGAGTAAATGATAACACAAAGTAAATTAACTAACTTCCATCCATCCATCCATTTTCCAACCCGTTGAATCCGAACACAGGGTCACGGGGGTCTGCTGGAGCCAATCCCAGCCAACACAGGGCGCAAGGCAGGGACCAATCCTGGGCAGGGCGCCACTTCACTTGAGTAAATATTTTGGCTAAACGTTCAAACAAATCCTTCCCAGGCTCCAAAGGAGGACATTAAGTATTTTTTTGACAGAAACCACTTACCAAGAAAATATTTCTCTATATTCTCTGGCCTCTGTGGTGCAGGGATTAACGTCGTGCCACTTCTCAAAGATGTTCCGCTTAGGCTGGCATCTCTAAAGTGCTCCTTAATGAGCGAGTTAGTGCCTGTCTTGTGTTGCCCTGGCACCCTGTCCAGCATAAGGGGCTACATTTTACCCAGCAACTCTGAACTGGATAAGCAGGTTAGAACAGGAATGGATGGATTCTCTGAATTTGTTATAGTGCTCGATAATCCTTAGATTTTTTAATTCCTTAGTTTATATGATGCACTCTAAAGCAACATAGTGTACAGGGCAATGACAGCAGGGAAGCCAAGAGTTTAATTTTAATATAACTCAATGGGTATTCAAAAAAATTAGTCACTGAAACAAAAGTACACAGACTAGTGACAAAAAGTTACACTTTTTCCAAAAACAGCGTCCCTCAAAGCTACACAGATAAGCTTGACTTGACACTTAATGTAAATCTATAAAGACCATAGCAATGCCAGGTGTGCTCAAACTTATTTAGGTCATTGCAGAGTGTGGCATCCATATAGTGGCACAGTTGTTATCAAAAGCTGATTCATTGTTAAAAGTTTTTTTTTTTTTTTAATTTTATGTGAAATACTATTTTAAATTCAAATTCATCCATTTTCAGAATGAACATAATGCAGTTTCATTGTTGCATTGACCTTCTTTAAAATATTTCAAAAGTGTCAAAGGAAAATCACATGCTATACCCACAGCTGTAACAGTGTGCCACCATTACCCAGAAAAATAAGTGCTATGAAACCATCAAAAATGGCTGTTTATTAAACAAAGCAGACGACAGAGGGATGATCAAAGTAAGAACAGAAACTACACAGAAAATAAACCCCAGCTGCCCCCACTGGGCCTGACTTCCCATGGCAGGGTGGCTCCAGTATAATCGTTCACTGGATTGGCCTTTAAAAGTCCTGTCACTGCTCCACTAGCTCCCTCTGGTGGCTATAGTAGCAATGCAATCCAGAAACTTATTTTGTAAATAAAAGGTCTGCCACCCTAGTTCTCTATCACCCTGTCTGCCCTCTTGGCTGCGTTTCATCTGCTATGGGAAATTTTGCATTCACCCTCACCCATGAGAATGTCTGGCTGGTATTTTTTAACCGTGTCCTGTTCGGCTGTGAAGCAATCAGAATTGATGTCTGAATACTGGCGACTAGCCTTACAGTTTTTCTCTCAGGTGGAGCGTTACAGCTTCTGCTGACGCCACGCCTGATACCAAAACTTTATTAGAAATATTTTCAGATGTTTTTAAGATTTGAACCGGACACTGGGACAAAAATGAAAGAAAAAGAAGAGAGAAAAGGAGGAGATGGAGGTAAAGGGGGAAGGGGGGATTTTCATATAGAATAAACAATAAATGGTATTTTAGGTTAAAAACCTGGTTGCTGTTGATTTGCTGTTTAATCTGCACAAAATGCAATTCAAGATTATCTCTGTTTTTTGTGAATGTAGAAAGCACATTAAATCTGTTAAGCGTGTTTCACATCACTGAATATGACATTACCATGAAATGCTATTTCCAGCTGACTGGATTATTATTTTGTTACTCTATGTAATGAAATGAAATGACAGGATTGTCACATAACTGATATAAAAGAACTGTCTTCGGTTCCTTGACACAACTTGTAGCAGGTGTGCAGCATGCACAATCGACTGCACATCCCACCTGAATGATACTGGGGTTACATTAACAATTGACAATGCTCATCGAGATTTCTTTGGGTGCTTGTTGAAGAGAAGTGTTTTAATCCAAGACACACACTACCCACCAGTCAAATGTTTGAACATACAAAGAGCTTTCCATATTTTGATATAAACTGATATGTTTTTTATGAAGACACCATTAAACTGATTTAAAAATGCTGCCAAAACATTACTAGTGTTGCTAATGGCTATTACTGCTAAAAAAGATTTACTTATAATTTATTACTCACATATAACCACAAAGCCCCCTTTTCAGCAGCCATTCCATCAGCGTCCTAATGGTCACCCCCCTTAGCTTATCCTTAATTAGTCACTAGGGGGCTTTACCCCCTGCTGGCTTTGCTCGCCAACCCCCGGGCTAGCACTACGTGCAAGCCACTTTGTGTTTCTGCTGCTCACGTAGGGGGAAGCGGACGTACAATTTAAACAGATTGTTATTTTCATGGGAATTGTTACATATGCATAATAGAACTAACTATTTTACATTACAGTGAGTAATTAACCATAGTAAAAAATAGTTAAACATAATTTGAAAGTAAATTATGTTTCATGTTGCATTAGAGATATTTGTTGTGTTATACGATTTTGTTCTGTTTGGCTTTGAAATTAACATGCAAATAATTTTTAAACTTACATTTTTAAAGTAAAACCTCAGTAAAAACAATTTTTTTTATTAAATTTTAGTCAATATCACATTGAATTTTGATTCTGTGTTTGGCCTTACATCGTGACAACGCAACGTATAATGTGAGTGAATTTTGTTTCTTTCTCTCTAATAAATAAACCTACTTTTTTCAAATATTTGTCTCTGTGATTTGTTAATTGTCTTTGCAAAAACTATTCTAATGGGAAACTGTTAATGTTTTAATACGATTGGCATATCAAGATCTCCTTTGGTGTCTAATGTTATCACCTGAAGATGCACTACATTGCCTTTCTTGGATACATCTTTCTTTCTACAGTAATTCGTGTGAAGGAAGACCGGACGGTGTTAACGGTTGTAGTCATTCTTCATGATATTGTAAGTTGATGTTTTCATCTTCCGCACAATCACCACCAACTGTTTCAGCATAGTTTATTGATATGCATTTAACCAATTTGCTGTGTAACCGATCAAAAATTTTCACGTTAATTTGTTTGAGTTTATCATTTCTCTGTGCTAGGATTGCCCGTGTACACATTTTTTCTGTTGATAACCCTTCAGGATGAAGTTCTTCATTAAGATTTGGACATAATACGTCTTCTTTAATTGGGATCATAAAGTGGGGAAACGTAAAAATTTATAAGAACTGAGAGAGCAGGAACTGTGTCTGTCAAAAGCATTCAGACAAATGAGAGGTCAGAGGACCGTATGCGTGGTTGAATATGGTTGAGAGGAGGGCGGGACTTGAAACAATCTCATGGTAAAAGTCTCATCTCTCGGGATTTGAAAAAATCTCTTAGAAATAATCTTGTCTCGCCTCATTTTATCTCAGGATTTTCTTTTATAATAGAGAGATATATAAATGCCATTTGGTGATTAGAGAAACCTTTGCAATGCGTTAGCACCACTGAAACCTGTTATTCTTATTCCTTGGTTTGCAAAGGTACTGGCAACTCCTAAAGTTCAGTTCTGTGTACAAAAATGGCCAAAACATTTTTAGAAACATGTCACCTATATTGTCTCACACAGAATGAAGGTTATTCTATGGGACAGACTGCCAAGAAATTGAATATGTCATACCAATATCAAATCAAATTTAAAAAAGTGAAATCAAAGATTTTAAGACTATTTTGGGAGAAGAAGCCAAAATAGATCTAAGCAGAATAGAAAAGGAAGGGGAAGGCATAGATGCTGTGATGAAATAACGACTGTAGTAATCTTCAAAAAGAGTTGGGTAATGATCCCGTATAATGTCCGTCAAACACAATGCCCAACTGTATAAGGGGTAAAGGACATCAGAGTGTGTTTAGTTTGGGAAACAAACACCTTACATGTCCTCAGTTGCCTTACATACATACCAAATACTTGGCAGTGTCATTTTTTTCTGTAAAAAAAAGTTTTCACTTTTAATTCAATGTCTCAACAATGTATTCGCTAATGCAGAATTACCATCAGTTATAGTTTTTATTGCCTGCATCAACACACGTTTCACATGACAACCTGGCTAACTTCTGCATCATGGTGGTCAAAATTGCCCACAATGGAAACTGCAGGAACTCCAGTACTGACCAGTATACATTCTGTCTCGGCCATTTCTGGCCAAATGCCACTGTCATTTCCTTTCAGCATGGACAGCCTGCTATCATAGAAATTCGCCAGGCTAATACAGTGGAGAACTTTAAAAAACTGCTAAAACTCATTACTTTAAAATGGCTTTCTCATAGCTTCATCTTAGTTTAATCCTGATGCTCTGTATATTCAATTAATTATCATTATTATTCATGGTATTGATATTCAAAATCCATACTAACCGCTACTTTCTCTTCTGTTCTTTTTCCGGTTTTCTGGAGTGGCGATCTGCACCAACACCAACTGATCAAAGCACCCTGATGTCCCTACACTGATGGATTAAAAGCCAGAAGTCCACATGACAGTCATCATTAAGTTTTTCCATGTGAACCCTGAATACCATGAGGTCTGATTGAGGTCGTTTATGTTAGGTAGAATGCCTAGAGGGTACTGGGCGGTCTCGTGGCCTCGGAACCCCTGCAGATTTTTTTTTTTTTTTTCTTCAGCTGTTTGGAATTTTTTTTTTGTTTGTTTTTTCTGTCCTCCCTGGCCATCGGACCTTACTTTTACTCTATGTTAATTAGTGTTCCCTAATTCTGATTTCTTATTTATTTTGTCTTTTTTTGTCTTTCTTCATTATGTAAAGCACTTTGAGCTACATCATTTGTTTGAAAATGTGATATATAAATAAATGTTGTTGATGTTAATCGAAGAGTCAGCTACGATGAAAGACAACAGCCACAAGGGCAACCAGAAGGAGGGAGGTAGTTTTGAGACGGTCCCTAACCGTTAGTTTTGTAGGCGTGGCCTCGTGGTGACGTTTGTTTTTTTCCGGTTAGCAGCTGCTTTCTTCCGTCTGCGGGGCTTCAAGCAGAAAAACCAGAAAGCGAACAAGCGCGATTGCTAACGTCTGGCAGGCTGGTCGATGAGGAGATTTGCAGATATCTTATTACTCGTTGGCTCTGTAGTTGACGTGACGCTAGACTCCTAATATGATCTCTGGACCGTCTTCCATTTCATGATTTTCTTGCAGCTCGCACCAATGATTGATCCTAAAGAGGTACGTTTGCAGGCTAACGTTTGTAGTTATGCCCCTGCTGTGTGTGCTTCAAGCCGTTCGTTTTTACATTGTCCACCTAGAAATTGTGCTGAATGCGCATACTGTGCTAAGGAATTAAATCTTACTAAGCTATTTAACGCGAACCGATAGACAGCTTCATACTTGAGGAAACGTATCGACGCTCACATTGCAAACAACTTTTATTTTATAAAGCGTCTTCGTAAAGAACAGTAACCTTCCAGAACATTCTTCCACTTTGTCAGCCCGCTTACTACAGTAGAATGACATGGATGAGGTGTGGAATCTCCTCTGAAATGTCGTTTTGTTGCAGACCTTTCATCGCTTTTTTTTTTTTTTTTTTAAGGGTCAGCCAGAGCAGAAGTGCCTACCTCCGATTCAGGAGGGCCATAGTGGCTGCAGGTTTTCCTTCCTGGTTCTTTCTTAATCGGTTACCAATTTCTGTTTTT
>JANRMT010062846.1:29437985-29556674 GCA_026402145.1 Polypterus bichir lapradei | reverse complement strand
TTGATTTATATATATATATATATATATATATATATATATATATATAATATACAGTTGTGCTTGAAAATTTGTGAACCCTTTAGAATTTTCTATATTTCTGCATAAATATGGCCTAACACATCATCAGATTTTCACTCAAGTTCTAAAAGTAGATAAAGAGAAACCAGTTAAACAAATGAGACAAAAATATTATACTTGGTCATTTATTAATTAAGGAAAATGATCACATATTACATATTTGTGAATGGCAAAAGTATGTGAACCTTTGCTTTCAGTATCTGGTGTGACCCCCCTCTGCAGCAATAACTGCAACTAAACGATTCTGGTAACTTTTGATCATCCCTGCACACCGGCTTAGAGGAAGTTTAGCCCATTCCTCCATACAGAACAGCTTTAACTCTGGGATGTTGATGGGTTTCTTCACATTAACTGCTCGCTTCAGGTCCTTCCACAACATTTCAATTGGATTAAGATCAGGGCTTTGACTTGGCCATTCCAAAACATTAACTTTATTCTTCTTTAACCATTCTTTGGTAGAACGACTTGTGTGCTTAGGGTCGTTGTCTTGCTGCATGACCCACCTTCTCTTGAGATTCAGTTCATGGACAGATGTCCTGACATTTTCCTTCAGAATTCTCTGATATAATTCAGAATTCATTGTTCCATCAATGAAAGCAAGCCGTCCTGGCCCAGATGCAGCAAAACAGGCCCAAACCATGATACTACCACCACCATGTTTCACAGATGGGATAAGGTTCTTATGTTGGAATGCAGTGTTTTCCTTTCTCCAAACATAATGCTTTTCATTTAAACCAAAAATTTCTGTTTTGTTCTCATCAGTCCACAAAACATTCTTCCAATAGCCTTCTGGTTTGTCCACATGATCTTTAGCAAACTGCAGACCAGCAGCAATTTTTTTTTTGGAGAGCAGTGGCTTTCTCCTTGCAACCCTGCCATGCATACCATTGTTGTTCAGTGTTCTCCTGATGGTGGACTCATGAACATGAATATTAGCCAATGTGAGAGAGGCCTGCAGTTGCTTAGAAGTTACCCTGGGGTCCTTTGTGACCTTGCAGACTATTACACGCCTTGCTCTTGGAGTGATTTTTGTTGGTCAACCACTCCTGGGGAGGGTAACAATGGTCTTGAATTTCCTCCATTTGTACACAATCTGTCTGACTGTGGATTGGTGGAGTCCAAACTCTTTAGAGATGGTGTTGTAACCTTTTCCAGCCTGATTAGCATCAATAACTCTTTTTCTGAGGTCCTCAGAAATCTCCTTTGTTCGTGCCATGATACACTTCCACAAACATGTGTTATGAAGAGCAGACTTTGATAGATCCCTGTTCTTTAAATAACACAGGGTGCCCACTCACACCTGATTGTCATCCCATTGATTGAAAACTCCTGACTCTAATTTCACCTTCAAACTAACTGCGAATCCTAGAGGTTCACATACTTTTGCCACTCACAAATGTAATATTAAATAATTTTCTTTAATAAATAAATGACCAGGTATAATATTTTTGTCTCATTTGTTTAACTGGTTTCTCTTTATGTACTATTAGGACTTGAGTGAAAATTTGATGATGTTTTAGGTCATATTTATGCAGAAATATAGAAAATTCTAAAGGGTTCACAAACTTTCAAGTACAACTGTGTGTGTGGTGTGTGTGTATATATATTTTATATATATATATATATATATATATATATATATATACACACACACACATATACATACACAGTATAGACCAAATGTTTTTGCAGAGTGACTTTGGAATATTTATTTAAATGAATTCTTGACAGTGTGTAACTGAGTGGGCTCCTTGATGAACTAACACAGGAGTCATCAAACAGATTTGAGTACTCACAGAGTACTCTTTGGACTAAGTGGGTTTCACAATGATTTTCCCTCACCACCCTACACCTTGCACACTTTAAAAGACACTCCCTTGTTCACTTCTGGACGCTTTTATCCTATCACTGACTCTTCATTCCAAACTATTAAGTTTAGTCATTTATATTGCTTTCTTTTTTTTCTTGAAAATGCAGCATCATGAACATTCCACGGCTAAATAATAAAGGTTACATGTTGCAAGATACTTAACAAAAAAAGAGTTAGAGAGCAAAAATATTGCTGTCAAAATATATTAGGAGGAAAATCAATACATAGAATCCTCAATTCACTGAAGAATGGTCCTAAAGGTATATCTTTTAGAATGCTGTCATTCTGAAATGCATAGCAAACACATCTTACATGCAGTGAAACAGCTGCTGTCATAGAAGAGTGGTGTGAGGCAACACTATTGTCCGAAGCACATTCAGTAAATCTCAATTAACACAGTCTGAAGCCCATCATAGGATGGAATGGAATTCAGAAAGAACAGCAGGTACTTAGAAGAGGGAGATTTCTGACCGCCCATATCATCTTAATAAAGTTGACCATTTGAAACCAGATTTTGCTTCTGTCCCTGCTGAATCAATATTTGGTGAAACCCTGAAGGCATGGTGCCCGTTAAAAAATGGAAAGCACTCATCATTTATATTTCGTTTGCATTTACTTTCTGATGAAACAAGGGCTTCCCTCTTCTCCATCATACATTGTCTTTTTTTCTCAGGTTTTTTAAGAGTTAAAGCTGAAGTCTGATATAATATCTAGTTCTTTCTGCTGAACTATCCA
Organism: Polypterus bichir lapradei; assembly: GCA_026402145.1. NCBI lineage: Eukaryota > Metazoa > Chordata > Cladistia > Polypteriformes > Polypteridae > Polypterus > Polypterus bichir. The sequence continues at coordinate 29,553,991 of JANRMT010062846.1, read as the reverse complement.
TTCATTCCATTATCGAGCTTAAGTTAATCTATTGTTAGGATCATAGGGAGCCAGAGCCACTCCAGGTAGCAAGAAAACATGAATAAACTGAACAGTTTTAAAACTGCAAACTTATATGGACTCCTCTCCAAACGGAGTTCAGGTGTTTCAGGCACACCCTTTGTTAACAAATGTCAATCAAGCACGAAGCCAGGTAGTTTCCTTTGACGAACATTGGCAGTAGCACTGGTGGCACTAAAGAGCTCAGTGTCTTTAAAGATGGTACTGTCATATAATGTCACCTTTTCCACAAATCAGTACATGAAATTTCTGCTCTGGTAGATCTGACCTGGTTTACGGTAGCACTATTATTGTGAAATGGACACATCGAGAGGCAGCAATTACTAAGCCTCAGAAGTGGTAGGCCACAAAAACTCAGAGGTGGACCACCAAGTGCTGATGTGCATAGTGCTTAAAAGTCACCTATGCTCTGTTGCATCACTCAACAGAGTTCGAATGTGCTCCTGTAAGCAACATCACATCAACTGTGCAGCAGGAGTTTCATGAAATGGGTAGAGAACGTACACACAAGCCTATGATCACCATACATAATGCCAGGCATCATCTGGAGTGGTGTAAAGGACACTGCATTTGGACTCTGGAGCAGAGGAAACATGTTCATCATGCTTTACTATCTGGAAGCCTCATGTATGAATCTGGGTTTGGCGGATGCCAGGAGAACACAATCCTTTGGACTGCATACTGTAAGTTCGGTGGAGAAAGGTTAATAGTCTGGAGCAAGGCCTGTTGCTTCCACTGAAGAGTACTGTTAATGCTACAGTGTACAAAGTTGTTTTAGACAATTGTACACAAAACCAGATCTATAAAGTTAGTTTGATAAATTTGGAGAAACTCGAATGACCTGCACAGAGCCCCGACCTCGACCCTACTAAACACTTTTGCTGTGAATTAGAATGCTGACTGTGAGCCATGTCTTCTTGTCCCAACATCAGTACATATCACAAATGCTCTTTTGGTTAAATGGGCATAATTCTCACAGATACACTCTATAATCCTGTGGAAAGCCTTCCCTGTAGAGGACAGGCTCTTGTAGCCACAAAGATGAGGCCAACATATTAGTGCTCTTGGTTTTGTAATGGATGTCTGACAAGCTTTATATATGTGTGATGGTCCAATGCCCACAAACCTGTGGCTATATATATCTCTGCCATCATTACCTGTACACATATTGTACTCTATGAATGATACAACCACTTGACAATTCAACCACTTTGTAAACCCACTTAATCCAGGTTTAGATTTGTGGGCTTGTCTCTGAGGTTGCAGTTTCTGTCTTATTACCAACCACTTGATAGGTAGCATGCCTATGATTGGGAGTCAGATTGTCTGCGCATTCACCAGATTTCTTTTAATAATGGCAAGGTAAGTATGTCTGTCAAATTAAATAAAAGTATTTGTAAGAGGTTAATGACAAAACCATGAGAGAATATAACTTGACAGAATGGCAACAACATAATGCTCTGAGCAGTTTGTATTCATTTACCATCAATTACAGGCTAACGCTGCATATTTTCCATGACACTAAGCCTGTTTGTATGCAAACTATATGATTTGCCAAACACTAAAGAACTGCATCTTTTGAAGCTTAAATGTTCTCTATAGTTGATAGAAGAATGAGAGAAGTTTAAAGGCCATTTAATTGTACTTTTACTTGGTATTCTGGCTTTATATACATGTTTTTAAAGGGCTCAGGTCTATATGTACTTCAGTGGAGCTGAGCCTTAGCCTGCCACTTGTATCCACAGTGAACATGGGATATGGGCATTTTAAAGCACATTGGCATTATTTAATGAGCCCATGCCAGTCTGAAATGGATGCATGTTGTGCTGCATGTCATAAAAAAAAAACAATTATTTGCCCCAACTCTGATCACATGTTTACTGTTCATGCTGCACTTGGGCTATTAGTAAACTATACATCAAGTGTAGTCTTAAGAAGATGATTTTAAGCACAGCTGAAGACCAATAGTGTTAATTTAGATTATGTAACTGAGAAATTAAAAGTTTAACTGAATTAGATTATATAGGTTAAGAAAATGAATGCTCTGATGGTGTAGTTGTTAGCACAGCTGTCAGAGAGCTCTACTTAAAGAGTCCTGTGATGGAGTAGCGGACCCAGAGATTTTTGTGTAGAGTTTGTTCACTTTTTTTGTATCTGTGATCACTTCTCTGTAAAGTCAAAGACGTGTTAGGTCAAATGATGACTTTCAACTGCCCCACTTCAGTGAACATGTGTATATCATTGTGACCTGTAATAGTTCATAGTTGGTTCTCATCTTGTACCCAGTGCTGCCATGATAAGCACCAGCTGTTCACACCCTTCACCTGGATAAGCAGGTTAGAAATTGAATGGACGGATGAATGAATCCCCAGGTGTCTAAGCAGAAGAAGTGAACTAACAATAAGAGTTCATTGTCTTCTAGTATGAACTAAAATGCTCTATATTAATAGTGTGTGAAGTTTCACAAACACTTCACATTAGATATTTTGACTCTGAAACAACAGGTGTCATTTTTTTGTCACTTTCTGGATGTCTTTATTCAGATGCAGACTATCCGGCATTCTGAAGATGCACTGAGGACCGCTCTGGTCTCTGGGAGACAGGATTTGATGGATCGCTACAACAAGTATAGCCCCGGGGAGCGACGGCTACTAGAAGATTGCCTGCGCTCCGATAGTACACTCTTCCATCCCATTACATTGCATTCCCCATCAGATTGGATCCTAGCTCATCCAGAATCTACACAGGACTTTGAAGCCTTCTACAAGAACCCCTATCGGAAGACTCCCAACAAAGGAAGGAATACCGTGTATATTCTGACAGTTGGTATGTTACAGTATGCTAGATTAGTGATGGAGTCTGATTTCTTACTTGACTAAATGATGACTGCTCCTTTCATGCAGTTTGACTGCTGCTTGCCTGATGGTGACCTGCTGCACACTGACTTCAGGAATTGCAAAGTAATAGTAATTTTATAAACTTCAAATCCACCATTATGGGAGAGCAGATGAACTCTTTGCCAGCAGTAGTTCCTCTGCTTCTCTGGTAATTAGTATAGAGTTCCCTAGAATTCCAGCTTGACTCAGTTCTTCTCATTACGTAGTGATTACATTTTGTGTTGAAAACTGGTTAACGGTGTTCCCTGTTTTATTCTCAATGAAGTCAGTATGGTATATATTTTAGTAAATACTCAAATTCCAGTCATATCTAATTTTAACTGTATTACGTTACAGTTTTCTGTGTTTTCTGTAGCTTTATGTAATTGGTCCTTGTTCAGAATGAACCATAAGCTCCAAGGAATTATATAAATTTCAACAGTGGAAAATGGAGGATGATTCCCTTGTTTGCAGCCATATCAGGGCCAAATACAGTTTCTTTGCCAGTACATATATGTCATTGTATGAACAAATACACTTTTTTCAGTGATAAGGGAGAAAGTTATGTTATTATTGGTTTTATGTGTCCATTATAATGCCTGTTGTTGGCTACCATTCCCTAGATGGGCAGAAATAGTACTTCTTGTAATTTGCTGAATCAGTAATATTTTTTCTAGTGCCAATATTTGAATGGAAACTGTATTTTTTATCAGAGAAGTTATGATGGAGTTGGTTACATTGGATGCTAAATTTTCTTGGCTGTTAGAAAGACCATGGTGGGATAGATGCTTCCTATTTATGATATTACATTAGTCTACTGAATAAGAAAATAATGTAAAATGCAGATGGTGGTAAATTTAACACTTTTTTTTGCATTGGTAATTCATATATTTTTATATCGTGTTGTTTCAATTGCTACTGTTCTAAGCATGCCACTACATGTAATAGGGCAGTGAAGCACATACAACTGACAGACATGACTGTGCAAAAAGGATGGGTTCAGGATTCATCAGCTGTCCATATTCTACACTTTTTTCTTCTAAGTCAGGATTGTTGATGTCAGGGGGAACTGGTGCAAGGCAAGAATCAATCCTGAATGGAGAGCCATTGAAATAAAGATGTCCTGCTTACGTTATTCTAAGAATCGTCAAGCCGATAGATAGATAGAACAAACTTTATTTGTCCCCTGGGGAAATTTGGCTTTTTACTGAAGTTTTTTAAATAAATAAATACATACTGTAAATAGATGGTAGATAAAGTAAGTAAATGAGTTCAGAAAAAAGAAAAGATACACATACGATATTACATTACACAAACTTTTTTAATACTCTTGGGAATTTCATGAACTTGTAAGAAAATATGAAAAAAAGACATGGAGCTTGATAATATGATTGATCTTGTGAATGTAAGTACACTACTGTATACTGATACAAATATTACATAAGCTACTGAAGTTCCATGTTATAAGGTAACTAGCCATGTGCGCCGAACTACGTTGTGCGTGTTAAAGTTGTCTGTGAAGGGCTCCCTGTTTAAACGCAGCTGCCAGTCGTTAACTGGGCCCTTCATCGCACAGCATTATGATTTTTTATAAGGGAAACAAAATTACAAAAGAAAACCCTTGGACATTGATTCGATAGGAACGGCCTACTCGGAATCACTGTCCGAATAGTAATTATGTGGTGGTGTAGGAGCATTTCTGCTTCTGTCCGTTCACAGTTCGTCTCGTTTTCACGACGCTATCGTTTCCTCTCACGATGTCTTCTCAACCTTTCTCCAATCTCACAGGTTGCTTTGTGGTAATCCAAAGAGTAAGGCAATATACACAGAGCAATGGTTATAAAAGGGGGACACATAGGTATCCAGGCTCTTTAAAGCATAAATAGGGATCACTTCACTGACATGTGAGCAAGGCACAGTACAACTGTGAGACGCGCAGCACTCGCCGGCTACAACGTAACAATAATAATTTCCGGAACGTGCTGTTACGTTGTCATTCATTTTACCCACTGTCTTTCTTTCACTCATATGTTACGTAGGCACGTACCTTTTATCTTCGGCAATCTCATTCTCTAACCACGCCTCAGGAGCTAACCAGCATAACACTGTCCACCACCCCTTTCGTTATTCCGGCACATTGTTGACATCCATGAGTAACAACAACGTACTAAACTGGAAGGTGGTCTGCGCATGCGTGGAATTCGCGGACAAACAAAGATCAAGATCTAAATGAAGATCTCTTTAGTTAATTTAAAGCACAACAATTTGTTTAGTTTGAATGTCTGTGTTTTGAGGTGTCCTGGAGTACTACAGTCTTCAGTAGTATAAGCCTGGAGGAGATCCTTAATGCAATGGCTATGTTTTAGCTGTCTCTCTACTGCCATCTGGTGCTTCTTCTTCTAATTCTTTCGCGGACAAACAAAGATCAAGATCCAAATGAAGATTATATATAGAGATAATACCCTAAATAGAATTAATTCAGGACCAACAAAATACTGCTTGAAAAGTGGATTTTATTTAATTACCTGCTTTTTTGAGAAGTCAATAAAGTGAGACTTCAAATATACTAGCCTATTTTATGAGCTTTTACAGCTTTCTCAGTGTAATCTGTAAGTTTCCAAAGAAAAACTGATTTTTTCCATCAGAAGTGAGGGGTTTAGATACCAGGTGACTTGGGCCGTTTTGTGTGTTTTTTTTTTTTTTTTCCCTCCTCTTTCTGTGTGTGCTTGCCATGTCTCCGTACACACACTCTCTCTGTAGCACAAAGCTCACAGTGATGCAGGGTGATTATAAATTCTGTGAGAAAACAAATCCTTGATTCTAGCTAGGGATGCTCTGATCAGTTTTTTTAAGGCTAATACCGATCCTCAATTTCATGTTACTTGATCGGCCCTATAAAAATGTTTCACACTAAGCTCCTGCATAACCAAATAGAAGCCTTATGTCCTATATTAAAGTGTATTTTTATAATTAAACTATAGACCAGTGTTTCCCAAACTCGGTCCTGGGGGCAAACTGTGGCTGCAGGTTTTTGTTCCAACCAGATTCCTAATCAGTGACAACACCTGATAGCACTGATCTCATTTACTGTAATTAGCTGGTATTATTTTTCTTTTATTCTACATTCAGAAAAGCACAGCAGCATGATTTTCACATATATAAGACTTTTAGAAATATTTCTGCTTTTGCTATAGATTTAAATACTTAACTCTCCTTTGTTGATTTCATTATATTTTGCCCTTTCTCTGTGTAGTTTTTCTCCTTCGTTGTATCTTATTAATGACAATTAAAAATGAGCAGAGCAGGCAAGCTGGCAAACACCACTGAATAATCAAAGGCTGAAAGTACTTTAGCATCAGACCCACTAATTAGTAAATAATGGATTAATTAAACAGAACACCTAGAGAAGTAGAATGAAAACCAAAATGAAAATATTGTTAAAAAGAAAAAAAATACATTATTCCCATATAACTGCTTGGTACATTTATATATATATATATAATTTATTTTTACCAAACCTAGTTTTATGATTTCTATATTGTTCCCAAAACACAGAACTTGGGAAATAACATATCACTTAATTAGCCCAGGAGTCCAATTAAAAACAGAAGCTGGTTGGAACAAAAACCTGCAGCCACAGTGTACCCCCAGGACCGAGGTCGGGAAACAATGCTATAGACCACAGGTGTTATCTGTCATTTTTTTATTAACAAAATTAAATTCTGTAGGCTTATTGTTCAATGACCATAAAAATGCAAAAATAAATAAAATCTCCTAAAATTACATACAAATATGTACAAAAATATGTATCCATAATACATGTGGCATAAAAGAAAATAAAATACTTCTCATAATTGTAAGCTGTTATATTGTTTATTTTTTCTGTAATGTGCCTTTCTAAAACAAAGCTTATTTTAAAAATAAGGTAGTTTTCACCATTTCAGTAGCAATATTTATATGTATACATATGCAGTATATATATGTTTGTATATGTGTGAAAAAATATCTCACAATCAATTGATAATGACAGTTAACACTGCTTAAATGTATATATGTCTGCACTTACAAATTTTAATCATTTTTAATCATTAATTACACAACGGCTGTTTGCTGTTAATATATATTTACTATATTTAAACAGGTGTGTTTTTGTTTTTCTTCCGTGTATCAACTACATATTTGTAAGGAATACATGGTTGAATATATTCGTTTTCTTAAGGTGTAATTATAAATACAGATTACCATTTTAATTATGTAGTTGTTTCTTACCAAAACTTTTGTTGGAAAGGGAGCATTGGTTATCCAGGAGGTCCTAAGCCTTACTTGATATGTTATTAGGACTCTTTGCCTTGTGCAGTGAAGCTGCCTAAAGAGGTCCAGGCTTGTCCACTGCACAACGCTAAAGTTTGGTAAAAGTGTTTCAGAGGTCTGACAAAAATATTTCCACATACTTCACCCTCTTTTATGAATAAACTCTTGGTATAGAGAAATTTGGTATCTTGAGGACAGTTGATGACACCATATACACTCAACATAATTCTTGTTTGGCTCTTTGCATTTGTTTAAAAGGAATGAAGCACCATCTCCTTGTGTTGTAGAACAGTCAGTTTCTGGAGAGCATTTGAGGCATTGTGGCTTTGAATATGCCTGTTAGAGCTGGTAAAGTCATTAATATGTGAACGTTTTAAAAAAAGTAGTCAAGTATCATTGTTTAGGTGCAGCTGATGCTATTGCTTTGCCATCCATAAAATGTAGGTTTTAGTTTTTCCCCAGCATCTCATATATACCTTAAAGCCAACACTGAAAAGAATGAGTCATACTTATTTGAACAGAAAAGAGCTTGTGTGCTTGTGAAAGACAAGCCATTAAATTGCTGGTTCAGATCCCTTTTCTGCCAGAAAATATCCTATTCCACTGGGCCCTTGCGCAAGGTCTTTAACCTAAAAATTCCTAAAGGGGCACTGTACAATGGCCAACCCTGTGCTTTGATTCGAATAGATTATGTGAAAAAACAGTTTCCCCACAGGGATTAATAAAGTAGTTCAAAATCAAAAAATACATTAAGGGGCATTGTTTGCTTCTCCTCCCATGGCTTAATGCATATGGCAAGTTTAAGTGTCATAGCTTAGGATGTACTTTAGATGAGTATACAGTAATGGACAGTATTGAAGACTTGCAAGGCCCACAGAGGGCAAAGTATGTCATATGACAGTCTTTCTTTTACAGACTTTAATATTCATACTGTAACTGTAGGGTTTAAGTTAAGAAACTTTAGTATCTAGAAATATTCACCAAAATATCTATGACAGCAGACATAACATACAAGTAACACCTGCATTACAACAAGGTTTTATTGTTAGTGAATAGGTTAGTACGTCTGTCTGAAAATGCAGACCTCTTCTTGTTTGTTCTGCCTTAGGTTCATTTGGCACTTCTGAAGATAGCACCAGGCTGTATGTGGAGTGGCTGCAGGAGTACTGTGAAGCGTTTTATTATGGTCTTGCAGTCAGACTCCTGGAGCCAGTTTCTGTTTCTGAAACAGCTTGTGCCTTCCGAATCAATGAAAACACGTGCAATTTACAGATACATGCAGGTAAGTAGCTCTCAAAATATCAGGCGTTTGTTTGTTTATTTATGTATTCATTTGTTTTTACTACTTCTAGCAAAATAATGTAATTTAGAGAGTCATGTAAGCTCAAATTTTTCGGCTGTCTGATTTTATTACATGACAAAAACACTATCAGCCATCACTTGGCTCAAATAAAAGTGATCTGGAGATGTGCAAGATACTAAAAATGGCTAGGGTATCACTAAGTGGACATGGTGGGTCTACCCAATAATGTTTTGATGATTTATTCAAATCCTCAAAAGTAGTTAACAAATAAAAAAAATAGTCAACCATTTCAATTTGAAACTTTTTATTAAAAAAGAGTACTCAAGAAACCATAGATATTGTGACCTTTCCCCATACTAAATAAAACAGTAACAAACTGGAATTCATTAAAAATGCTTTGCACAAAATTTTGCGACCTTTTAAATTTTCTACAAATTTTATTTGCAATATATTGTTTTTTAAAGAATAATCTTTAGGTAGTTTTCAAATAAAATAATTGTAAACTGTATTCATCATTGAAAGCTCAAAGACTAATCTATTTCACTTTATTCTTATTAAACTCTCTTCAATCCCTGCATGATATGCAGTTATTACAAATTTAGCATGGGTAAAAGACAGACAACGTAAGCACACAGCATAATGAAATATTGGCTGTGGCCACATGTACTGTAGTTAGGATAGGCCTGGCGGGTATGGGGCCATCGTAACTATGCTACGTGCACAAACCACCTCACATTAGTTCCTCTTAATCTGGAGAATGGTGGTTGCACTCCAAGGTCCTCCTATATTGCCAAGCTGCTCACCCCATCATGGAGACCAAGATCAGCTAGTCTACACAATATCATAATTTTAGATGCTTGTACTGGTGATCTAATTCTTTCAGTCACTACTCAGAGCCTTTGGGTGATAAAGGGGTTATAAATTTTACAAGTAAATTGACAGCTTTGTCTGTGGACTTTGCTCCTGTTTCACTACTACTTTCCGGTACTTTTGTAAAGCTTCTTCTGATTTACCGATTTGTTAACACTACCCTCACTCAAGATCAATGCCTGAAGGTATCTGTATTTCTACAATGGAAGCAACTGCTCACTCTTTTAGGGCAGAGGATGGGTCACAGCTTTTCAGGGAGGAAAGTATGACCTCGGGTTTGGAAGTGCTAATTTCACACTCAATTGAGAACCATCCCATTGTGCACTGGATAGTACAGTTTGATGATGCCAAGAGGACAACTTCACCTGTGAAAAAAAGCAGAGCAGCAACTGCTAGTTTTTCAAACTGGATACCCAACACACCTTGGCTGTGCCTTGATATTTTTTCATGAACAGGATAGGCAAAAAAAACACACCTGTGGCCTTTGAACAGTCTTGACTTAACATTATGTATGTTATCATATGTCTCACTCCACAAAATTAGGGACTGAATGACAGCAACCCCATATTTTGGTAGTACCTTCCACAAGTTGCTACAGGGTACAGTCATAAGTTGTTTTTTTTTCCAAATCCATGAAGTACATGCAGACAGGATTTTCAGATTCCCATGATTTCTTGGATGTCTGTGCTAAGTCAAGGAGCTGGTCCACTCTTCCATGGCCACAGCAAAATTTGCATTGTCCCATTTCATTAAGAGATTCAGCTGTTAGGTAGATTCTACACTTCAGTACCCCAGGATGGCTAAGGAACATGATCCTTTGGTTATTGAAATGCACCCTGCTGTTCCCCTTGTTGTGAGTTAATTTGTTCTAGAAGTAATAGCCTGGGTATTGACCAGATGTTTCATGTAAAGAGCGGTATTCTCTTGTGAGTAACTTGTTTGCAGCTTTAGACAAGTGATCTCTAACAGTTGCTGTTAAACCCAACAGAGTGAAGCTGCAGACCGCAATACCTCTGACGTTAGACATGGAATGCCCTCCATATCACGGAACACCCAGCGTCAGTCACGGAACGCCCTTGACAGCGCACTCCATGTAATGACGCGATTAATCATAACGCCTTTTCCCAACGTCACTCCCATCATTCCCTCTCCGAGACAGTATTGACACGCTCATTGCACAGTATGCTGCAGTTGTACAAATTACAGTAGTTTCTATTTGGACAGACATAAATGACTTCCAATCTTATACTTACGCTATCCAACCATTCAAAGCACTTTGGTGATATAAAGTAGTTTTTGTTTTTTTTTTTTACTATTTTGAATGGTTGTTCATTACGTTTTCTCCTGAACTGTTACATTATAGTAAAAGTAACAAATCTTATTACCATTTAGTGTTTCAAACAGAATGTACCTTATGAAACTCATACCTAGAGATTTTCAATCTATAAATGTATTTCATATTCCCACTAGCAAATTATAATCATGTGAAACAATATTAAGCTTAATTATTTTTTAAAAGGTTTGCAAAAACAGCGCTGCATATAAAATTGATTTTAAAATTGACTGGGAAACATTTTAGGAAACAGTCAGTCATTTATTTATTGATTTTATCCATCAACATTTTCATTAATAAAAGCTATATATGTGAAATTCCTGTATGTCATCAACTGAACGGTATGTGACAGCCAAGAAATTTTACATTTTTGAATAACTTTTGAGTTTGAGACAATCGTGATTGTTCTTAAACCTTTTTCGTGCAACATTTAAGTAGATCGCAAAGACCTACAGTGCATCTGGAAAGTATTCACAGCTCATCACTTTTTCCACATTTTGTTACAGCCTTATTCCAAAATGGATTAAATTCATTTCTTTCCTCAGAATTCTACACACAACACCCCATAATGACAACGTGAAAAAAGTTTAGTTGAGGTTTTTGCAAATTTATTAAAAAAAAAAAAAACTGAGAAATCACATGTACATAAGTTTTCACAGCCTTTGCTCAATACTTTGTCGATGCACCTTTGGCAGCAATTACAGCCTCAAGTCTTTTTGAATATGATGCCACAAGCTTGGCACACCTATCCTTGGCCAGTTTTGCCCATTCCTCTTTGCAGCACCTCTCAAGCTCCATCAGGTTGGATGGGAAGCGTCAGTGCACAGCCATTTTAAGATCTCTCCAGAGATGTTCAATTGGATTCAAGTCTGGGCTCTGGCTGGGCCACTCAAGGACATTCACAGAGTTGACCTGAAGCCACTCCTTTGATATCTTGGCTGTGTGCTTAGGGGTCGTTGTCCTGCTGAAAGATGAACCGTCGCCCCAGTCTGAGGTCAAGAGCGCTCTGGAGCAGGTTTTCATCCAGGATGTCTCTGTACATTGCTGCAGTTATCTTTCCCTTTATCCTGACTAGTCTCCCAGTTCCTGCCGCTGAAAAACATCCCCACAGCATGATGCTGCCACCACCATGCTTCACTGTAGGGATGGTATTGGCCTGGTGATGAGCGGTGCCTGGTTTCCTCCAAACGTGACACCTGGCATTCACACCAGAGAGTTCAATCTTTGTCTCATCAGACCAGAGAATTTTGTTTGTCATGGTCTGAGAGTCCTTCAGGTGCCTTTTGGCAAACTCCAGGCGGGCTGCCATGTGCCTTTTACTAAGGAGTGGCTTCCGTCTGGCCACTCTACCATACAGGCCTGATTGGTGCATTGCTGCAGAGATGGTTGTCCTTCTGGAGTGTTCTCCTCTCTCCACAGAGGACCTCTGGAGCTCTGACAGAGTGACCATTGGATTCTTGGTCACCTCCCTGACTAAGGCCCTTCTCCTCCGATCGCTCAGTTTAGATGACCGGTCAGCTCTAGGAAGAGTCCTGGTGGTTTCGAACTTCTTCCACTTACGGATGATGGAGGCCACTGTGCTCATTGGGACCTTCAAAGCAGCAGAAATTTTTCTGTAACCTTCCCCAGATTTGTGCTTCGAGACAACCCTGTCTGGGAGGTCTATAGACAATTCCTTTGACTTCATGCTTGGTTTGTGCTCTGACATGAACTGTCTACTGTGGGACCCTATATAGACAGGTGTGTGCCTTTCCAAATCATGTCCAATCAACTGAATTTACCACAGGTAGACTCCAATTAAGCTGCAGAAACATCTCAAGGATGATCAGGGGAAACAGGATGCACCTGAGCTCAATTTTGAGCTTCATGGCAAAGGCTGTGAATACTTATGTACATGTGCTTTCTCAGTTTTTTTATTTTTAATAAATTTGCAAAAATCTCAAGTAAACTTTTTTCACGTTGTCATTATGGGGTGTTGTGTGTAGAATTCTGAGGAAAAAAATGAATTTAATCTATTTTGGAATAAGGCTGTAACATAAATTGTGGAAAAAAAGTGATGCGCTGTGAATACTTTGCGGATGCACTGTAGATTGGCATAAATACAAACTGTCTTTGAGTCATCGTCTTTTTTATTTTTGATAAATATCAAATACTATTACTACTACTAATAATAATAAACAGTGTCAGTTGCAGTGGGTATTCAGCAGGGAATCATCCCGAGGTGATCTCTTCATTAAACATACAGTATTTATTGTCTTGTGCATACAGTGTAATTATATTGTTACTTACATGTCTCTCCAGAACAATGATAATATAATAAAACACACAAAATATATATAGAATACAATGTACAGTATAGATACTGTATATATTCAATTATATTTCAAATATTTATACATAGTCTTTTTCTTACAGTGTTTGTTATTACGATTGGCTGTTTAGTTTCTCCACAACTAAAACACTTTCTCTGAAGTCATACTGAGGGCCACTGGTTCTTTACTATTTGCCAGAAGGGAGGAGCAAGAAAAACAGCTGTGCAAAATGGCTGAGTGTGTAATAATCGTAGCAGAATGTCTTTTAGATACCCTTTACAGAAGGTAGCTTGGTGCCTGTAATATTTTGTGGCTTTCATCACCCTCTGCAGTGACCCAAGCATGTGTGTCCAACCAGGATGTGATGCAGCCAGTGAAGATGGACTCCAGACAGCACATGTGAGACATCTCAGGAAGGCATTGGTGAACTTGGCAATAAACAAAACGTGCTGTACCCTCACCAATTAATCAATGATTGTTACTGTACGACATTTAAACAAGCTCACCTTTTCCACAGCACTTCACAAAAACAAACCACAGCGTAATCCGTATGTTTGGACATTAAAGGTCAGATTGCCCTGGGACCACTGAGTCAAGCAGATAGACCTATTGTCTGCAAGCCATTTAATTATTGGTGGTGATCAGGCCTTTGACAGTGATGTCAGTAACATTTTTAATGATGGAGCTGGTGTGATGTCTGGACACACAGTCACACTACCCCATAGTGTGCCTGGGTTGAGACTGAGCATAGAGGATATGATGCTGGCAATCTGCAAAGCCGAGGTCTGTTCGGTATGAAGTCCAAAATCCAGTTCTGTTGGCACAACATTGTTGATTGCTAAGCTGTTGTCTTTAACCATACCTCTGTAAGAGCAGTTTTTTGCATTATTCAGATGTCCCAAGATGATATGGAGTATAAGATTTAACTGCGGTACCAGTATGCATCATGGAGATGGTGAACGGTAGCAAAGTTATGTACTAAGTTCAAAGTTAGTAAGAAGTCTGAGTGAGTGTAGTTAGTTCTAAAATGAGTTATCACATACAACACACAGACTGCTATGGGCATGAAAAGGATGAATAAACAGATAAGCACATTTTAAACATTACAAAAGATGTATATCATGAAACACGCATATATTCCCTCTCTCTCATACTGTATATATATATATATATATATATATATATATATATATATATATATATATACACACACATACACACACACCCAAACACATATAGTATATATTAATAATCCCGATTTGTAACATGGTATTGTTTCATACAGTGGTTCTCATATTCAGTCCCAGGGGCTGCAGATTTTTGTCCCAGCTAATTTTTGCTTTTAATTAGACTCCCATCTTGAACTTGCAAGCCAACAGTCTAGGTCTTGAAAGTTAAAGTGATGTATCAAAACACAAAGCTCATTGTTATAACTACCACATAGGGTAGTGTAACCTGTTGGGGGCATTTTAGCACCCAAACCTTGGACACAACCACACAAATACAAGTTTGAGGTTCAGATATGATTTTAAATTAATAAAGCACACAATCCCAGTCAGGATATCCACCCATGCCCTCCATCCACTATATGGGTCTTTTGAGTAGACAAGGAATTCCTGAACCAGGTCAGAGAGCCAGTCCATCCCCACCTTTCTTTACAGTGGAAATTTTGAAGGTTGACAACATTAAAACATAACAACCTAACTGGTAGAACAGCAGCAAGTGATGGGAACTTTTTTTTTTTACCCCGTATCTCATCAAGATATGAGAGCATATCCTTCATGCAGTCAAAAGTAAATAACAAGGAGGACATGACTTCTTCAATATCTTCAGCGTCTCTCCTTTGGTCTAATTTTCCAATTGTGTGTGTTACTTTGTCCTTGTCCATATCCAGAATTCTTGACCTGAGTTCTGTCCCAACAAGTCAGTCACAATAATAAATCAGTCCTCCTCTCTACCCAGCAGCTCTGTCACACTTCCTCCCAACTCTGGCTCAGTCTGCTGGGTTTCCCACAGTCCTTTATATAGTTCGTGACCCGGAAGTGCTTCTGTCCATCAGTCCATGATTCCATAGCACTTCCGGGTCAGATGAAAACTTCTTCTTTTCTTCAGCACGGAAGTGCTTCATTTCTTCCATCCCCGTGACTAGGGAGTACTTCCGGGCTATAATGGAAACATTCGTGCCTCCCTGCTGCAGGGCTGTGAAGCCGAACTCCATTGTCCATGATGCCCTGTGGGAATTCGGGGAACCTCCGTGTTGCAGGAAGGACTCCATCTAGCGGCATGGGGGTGTGGGCCAGGATAAACTGCCGGCCATCTCTCACAAGGTGAAAACACTTGACTTTCTACTGTATTCCAGTTCAATAGTCTCATACCAAATTATACTTTTGCAAAGTATATTTTACATTATCACATATGGAGTAAGCATACACAATATCAAGCCCTTGAGAAATGTGTGAGTGAGTGAGAAAAGGAGAGAAAGGCAGCATATGCTTCAGTAATGGAAAAGGAGCAGAGAGGGAAAGGACCTTGCTATTCCCTATTTTGTCTGGAATTACTAGAAGCAAAAATAATTGTCATTTAATAAATCAGTTCGAGCACACAAAACCCCAGTGTTTAAGACCACTATTCTCTGCCTCCATAATGCCACTGACATGATGCAGGGCTGAAGAAAGACACAACTCAGTTAATAATACATAAGTTCTGAGAGCTTCACCTTCTGTGCCTTTGTAAGTGGCTGATAAGGCCTGTATAATCTGTTCTTTTATAGCAAAGTAGACAAGCAAACTCCTGAGTACCAAACACAACTGTAGGTTCCTCTGTGGACTTTAATATACTTATGTGTCTCTGGTGAATATGAAATAGATATAAAGTTCTTAAAACTGACAAATATGCACAAGAACAAATGTTTCACTTTATTTAAATTAAAAAAAAAACTTCTAAAGCAGTATTTTTGAAGAATGCAGGAGAGGTAAGCATGAGACGTTTAATATTGTTTTAAGAGTTTAAACAAACTATACTATCATTGAAGGAATTTTACCAAATAATAATAATAATAATAAATAACTGGCTGTTCTTTTCCCCATTGTCTAGATTCTAATTTGAACTTTCTTTAACAGGAGGTAATTGAATATTTCTTTAACACTAGACCTTTGTTTGTAGCTCCTTGTTAAAATTTTCCGTTATGTACTGTAAATATATACAGAACTATGAAAAAAAGATCTAAAATGACCTAAGTGTATTCAAACTTTTGACTAGTAACATTAGGAGAAAAAATAGTATATGCATTATTAACTGTGTTTGTCTTAGAAACTTGTGCTCTTTTTCCACTTTTCAGTGATAAATCACTTTATATTGGCTCAATCTCTCATCACTGTCTTTCTGAAATATATTTTAGTATCTAAAATACCAGGTTACAGAAAAGGTTTTGCTTCTGATTAACTGGCATACATGATATACAGGACAATTATAGGGCAGGGCAATTACAAGTACTTAATCGCGATTACAGATATTTGATTACGATCCGTTACACTTAGCTTTGGTCAATTATACTAAACAATGGACAATTACATATAATAATAGTTATTATAGTATAATAGTATATAATAGCTGAATCTGTTGATTTACTACTCTGAATTGAGTATTCCGAAAAGCCCTGTTGCAATATGCTACACAAACAGACCTGCTTGTTGTTTAATACTTTCTAAGAGCGCTTAGTATTGCACGGCACCTGAAAGTCAGTTCAACTCACATCCTTAATACACTAGTATAATTCGTACCCTACCAGTAAAGTATGATATTATCTAATATTAATAAAACTTGCAACAAACTCAGTGCCATCTTTCAAACTCTGTCTTATTCTTCTTTCCTCAAAAAGCTTTCATAAACATTTATTCAAAGTCCACCATTTCTTCGAGAAAACAATGATTGCCGTATCAAAACTGACATCAAAGGGCATTCCATGATATGCAGGGCGTTCCGTGTCTAACGTTGTAGGTATTGCGGGCTGCAGCTAGACCCTTCTCGTTAAACCCAGGTCTGGCAGGCCAAGAAAAATACAGGAGCGGCATATGCGCAGGATTGTGAGAATGGTTACAGACAACGCACAGATCACCTCCAAAGACCTGCAAGAACATCTTGCTGCAGATGGTGTATCTGTACATCGTTCTGCAATTCAGCGCAATTTGCACAAATAACATCTGTATGTCAAGGTGATGAGAAAGAAGCCCTTTCTGCACTCACGCCACAAACCTAGGTGCTTGTTGTATGCAAATGCTCATTTAGACAAGCCAGATTAATTTTGGAAGTGCTTTGGACTGATGAGACAAAAATTGAGTTATTTGGTCATAACAAAAAGCACTTTGCATGGCGGAAGAAGAACACCGCATTCCAAGAAAAACACCTGCTACCTACTGTCACATTTGGTGGAGGTTCCATCATGCTGTGGGGCTGTGTGGCAAGTTCAGGGACTAGGAGCCCTTGTTAAAGTCGAGGGTCAGATGACTTCAACCCAATATCAACAAATTCTTCAGGATAATGTTTAAGCATCAGTCACAAAGTTGAAGTTACGCAGGGGTTGGATATTCCAACAAGACATTGACCCAAAACACAGTTCGAAATCTACAAAGGCATTCATGCAGAGGGAGAAGTACAATGTTCTGGAATGGTCGTCACAGTCCCCTGACTTGAATATCATCGAAAATCTATGGGTTGAGCAGACTGTCCATGCTCGGCAGCCATCAAATGTAACTGAACTGGAGAGATTTTGTATGGAAGAATGGTCAAAAATACCTCCATCCAGAATGCTGACACTCATCAAAGGCTATAGGAGGCGTCTAGAGGCTGTTACATTTGCAAAAGGAGGCTCAACTAAGTACAGTATTGATGTAATATCTCTGTTGGGGTGCCCACATTTATGCACCTGGCTAATTTTGTTATGATGCATATTGCATATTTTCTGTTAATGCAATAGACTTAATGTCACTGCATAAGGCATGTCATATATTAAAAGGAAGTTGCTACTTTGAAAGCTCAGCCAATGATAAACAAAAATCCAAAGAATTAAGAGGGGTTCCCAAACTTTTTCATATGACTGTATTTCTGCAACAAAATATACTTTTTTTGCTCAGAATCCCAGATTTGCAGGGTTCTCAAATAAACTGATAATACTTGAAAATGTAGAAGTATGATTTCATGTTGTTCTTTTGAACTGCAGTATTTGAAAAAGGGCATACATGTTGCTTTTTTAGTTCTACATCTGTCTATCTATCCATCCATCCATCCATCCATCCACCCATCCTTGCTTTCAAACAAAATAGAAAATGTCTCTAGTGCCAGATGTAAAATGCTCAAAAATGTGTATTTTTGGAAATATATTTAGTGCTCCTTTGCTTACATTTATATCTTAATAAAAGATGCTACTAGATATAACAGAATGGCTTTTTTAGTAAGGCGTTGTGAGTTTCATAGAACGTTTGCTGCAACAGAGTGATGTCAAAATATCTGTCAGCCTGTTTAACTAGACAAGGTTCACTGTTAGAAGTGTCCAGGATGATGGTAAAGAGTCAGTTAAGATCAAATTTAGTATTTCTCTATTCACCCAGTAAAGCAGCACTTCTAGTGTAATTAGTGTTTCTATTGTTTTTTTTTTTATCATAGGTAGTCTTCTTCATTACTTGAAGAAGAGGAAACCTAAAGATGCCTTCTGCATTGTAGGAATCACAATGATTGATTTGTATCCTGAGGACTCCTGGAACTTTGTATTTGGACAAGCTTCTCTTACAGAAGGTAGCCGAGAAGTAAATTTTTGGGTCATAATTGTTTTAAATTTGTGAATTTATTGCATAATGCCTATTATTTGTATGTATTATATGTTGCATGCAGGAGTTGGAGTTTCATTTGATATCAGTAGGTCAGTTTGCGATGGTCAACCAACAGCCTTCATGTGTTGCAGTTTATCAGTAGGGCATATCTTAATGGTTGTTCCTTCAAATATAAATTAGAAAAATATATATATTTTTTTACTTTTTATAGTTCTGTTGCTGTGCTATCATTAACACAGTAAAGCACATTTTAGTAAAATAATATCTTTTTGTTCTTCTCCTCTGGTTCACATTCATCTTCAAACCTGTGGTCAAGTAAGAAGCCATAATTACATTTTTCAATTCATTCATGTCAGAAGTTGGTCCCTTCGTTTTGAGAAAGTAGCAATATCTATTGTGTTCTGTTTTTTTTTTTGAAGTGCAGGATGGCTTGGTCACTCACTTGAGGTATTCACACAAGATGCAAAGCCTACAAAAGATCTGATTACAGTGGAGCAATGCTTGCTTTGGCTGGATGTAACTTAAATTAATAACAAGATGCAAACTGACTAAAACCACTTAATTGCAGGGCCCATTCACTTGTACATCAGCACTCACAGGGCCAGTTTACAATCACCACGTAATCTGGCCTGTATATCTTTTGGGATGTGCCAGTAAAACCCACAAAGACATAAAGAGAACATGCCAGCTCCATATGGACATTACTGGTAGATAAAATAAAAACAGAACATTAGATCCTTAAGGCTGCTGATCCTGTCGTAAAGTGTGTATTAGCTAAATTGTTAATGAATACTGATAGTGTGGTTTACTTATGTGTTAAGATATCTTAACATAATACACACTTTTTAAAATTATATTTTTTATTGTTTTATTTTGTGAGAGAGGTAAGGTTGACCTGTTTTTATTATTGGGCTCATGACATCTCCTGTACTGAATAGGTACTCTTATTTAGGGTTTGTTCCTGCCTTGCAGTCTTTGAATATCATTGGGTTTCTTAATGAATGTGCCCTTTAGGTAAATTCACTTAAATTTACATAGCACCCTGAACTTTCCCTTATCACAAACCATCGTTATATATAATACGCTACCATGACTGTCTGTTTGTCTGTCCAGGATTTTAAATCACCTGTAGCTTGCAAACCGTTTGGCCTATTGACCTGAAATCTGGTACACATATACTATGTAACGTCTACTATCTGCTTTCAGGGTGATGATTGACCTCCAAGGTTATTACTTTTTTTATTTTTATTTTATTTTATTGTAGAATCGCCTCTTGGCGGAGGCTAGCAGGGCGGCCGTGGGGCATGTGTACAGGCGCCGTTCTCATCCCTACCACCTTTGCCGTTATTTCCCCTACCTCTTCATATCTTAAATCATTCTTGAGGCAGATTGAAGACTTAAGTGCCAGCTTGAGTGAAAAATTAAAGAAGCACAAATACTGACTTTTATTTTAATTTTAACATGAAAAGATGCAGACGAAAGAAGAGAAGAAGCGGGCCGCAAGGGTGGAGAAAACAAGAGCTGCTCAGGAAGCAGCAAGTGCATCAACCTCTGAGCAAATGAATGCTAAACGTACAGAGAAAGAGAATGAAAACTATGAGTGTTCAAGTCAAGTGTATTCACTGCCCGTTATCGTGCAGTGCGCCATTACTGGTCATAGAATTAATTGCGTATGTGCTTTACATTTACTTTTATTTTGTATCATGTTTGGTGTTGCCTAGGATTTGCTTTATGCAATGACATACTGTAAATAGAAGTGGTAGCAGCTTTCCTGAGGGACGCTTTTTAAACCAGCAAGCCTTACATGTAAGGTGGTAGTGCCGTAGTGGATATGCCACAGCAGTAGTGCCCTTATGGATATGCCAAATTGTGTAAAATTATTGAATATAGCAATCCCTTAAATGTTTATGTTTATAGATCAATTAACAGTACACCACAGACTTTTGGAAAATAATCTTAGATGAATTTGGGTCTTTATGGCACCTTACACCTTTTGCATCTTAGTAATCGTGTTGCCTTTGTTTTAAGGGATGCTAAAAGGATTTTCAAACACTTTGATGTTCTTGCTGTCATCTGTGAATTTCCAGAACTTTATTCAGGAGACTTGTAACAGATGTCTTGTTGACGTTTTACCCTTTGAGATACACTCTCTGGGAAACCTCAACATATGGTTGGTGTTATTCTTAAGAAATCGGAATGGTAAAACCAAAACTGAACACAGCTGGAGGCCATTCAACCTTTCTGGATGGTTGGTGATCATACCAGAGCTGATTTACATTTGATGTTAACAGGTGTGTATTTTGTAGGGTATTTTTTGCTACAATTTGGATTCCTAACATTAAATTCTTTCTCTTATTTGATCCAATTTGGGATCACAGGGACCCGGAGCCTTTCCAGATTGCATTGAATGCAAAGCAGGAACCAGTGATAAATAAGATGTCATTCAGTTGCAGGACCAACTCATGCACACGTTTCTAAAACAAACTGATTTAAAAAGTCACTTAAAGGGGAACAATCTCATTTTTTCTATTTTGAAACCAGGAGGAAGGATCTGTGTCACTTGGGCTTCTGTGGTTTTCATAATCTGGTAATGTGTCTTGATTTCAGGTAGTTAAACTGTGAAAGGTGTTTAGATTTTCTATAGAGGCTGTTATCAGTTATGCACAAGGAGTAGACTCCAGATGGAGTCATTTGTGTGTGTGTAATTGATGTCTAAATACATTTTTGCATGATAAATGAATACAAACTTGTCCAATCTACAAAAGTTGCATGCTTCAGAATTTGGTAAAATTTTGTTAATTTTTTAAAATTTTATTTTAAGTTCCAGAGGCAGCATTTTGATGTAATGAATGTTACAACATTACTACATCATGGATCTCGTGTCTGGGCTGGAGTCATAGGCTTGAATTGTTGTCTTTGTGCAGTTTTTATGTTCTCCCCATATTTGTATATGCATTCCTCCCACAACCCCAGAGTTATGCTGGTTATTTTAATTGGCAATATCAGGTTGGGCTACACAAGGGACTTCTGCCCTGCCTTGCACCCAGTGTTCCTGGAATATGTTCCAGTCCCACCTTGACTTTATAGTGGATTAAGTGTGTTTGAGAAAGCTCTCTTATGTTAATGGTTACTGAGATAATCTGTGTTGCACTTTCAGGGTTAAGATGACCATCAGATGACTGTGCCAGTGTGGCTCTATTTTAACTTCACTAATTCTAGATTATCTCATTAGGGAAAGGGAATGGAAGTTGTCTTGTTTTATTCAGATGAAATCATGATCTTCTATTATGGCTCAAAGTACTGTGTTTTTAACACTGGGTGGCAGCACGCTCATGTTTTGATCTGACAGTTGCCCTGCTTCATTAAATCAGCCTCTTGAACTTTCAGCAGCATTTTATTTATGTCAAATGTAGCCTTGCCTTAGTCAAATTTTTACTGTGTGAATTCAGCTAACAGAATAATGTGAATAATGATATCTTGTTTGTAGTACCAAATTAAATGACTGCTCATTTTAAGAATATATCCATCCATCCATTATCCAACCCACTATATCCCAACTGCAGAGTCATGGGGGTCTGCTGGAGCCAATCCCAGCCATCACAGAGCGCAAGGCAGGAAACAAACCCTGGGCAGGGCGCCAGCCCACCGCAGGGCGTGCGCACACCCACACACCAAGCACACACTAGGGACAATTTAGGATCGCCTGTCCACCTAACCTGCATGTCTTTTGGACTGTGCGAGGAAACCGGAGTACCCGGAGGAAACCCACGCAGAAACGGGGAGAACATGCAAACTGCACGCAGGGAGGACCCGAGGCAACAGCGCTACCCACTGTGCCACCGTGCTGCCCTAAGAATATATTGCTATTTATATTTACTGTTGTGGTCTACTATTTTTTCTCTTATTGCATTTACTTAAGTTACTTAGTAGCTATGCCAACAAAAGATTTTGTTTTTAAGTCAACCATATATTGATTGGTTAGTTTACGCTTCAAGAAAATGTTGCAATGGCCCCATTGTCTATTGAAATAAAATTAATGCCACAGATTCGGTCTTCATTTTCCACATGACCCTGGGAACAGCAATAAGGGAATGTGACTGAACTTGTGTTTATATTTCTGCTTTCTACTCTCAGTTGTCAACATTTCCTGATGAATGTTGCACAGAGATTCAACATATTTATCAGTATTTTGTTATGTCTATAATATTCTTGCTTCACTTATAAGTGAACTGGTTGTAGCTCCTTCGCTGAATTTGTCTCTAAACTAAAACTAAATGTGTGTGGTGTCAAGGTTTTGTAAGTACTTCATACACTATTATGGCAAAAGGGTTGATCTGTCTAGTGCCATCAGTCACCATAGAGGGAAAATATATAGTTTGCTGCTGTGAATGTGGAGTTACAAACTCGAGGAGTTTTAAAATGTACAAGGTTTGCAAGCTCAAAATAGTGTTTTTCCTTTCCCTTTTCATTATAGGGATGGGCATTTTTAGTTTTGCCAGGTATGATGACAACTTTTATAGCCGTGAGTACAAAGGCCGGATACAGAAATCAAAGAAGCTGACTCCTGGAGACTATTCCATATTCTACAGTTACTATACCCCACCTGTAACCAGTGCTCTACTGTATCGCTCATGCAGAGTAAGTTCTAGTTGTACAATTATGTGTATTCTGGCTTTTTAGGATTCTAAATGCATTGCATGGTAAGAATGCACAAACACCTATTTGTCAAGGTCCCTTTATACACTATGACATTATCATTATTTCTAATATTTTTGTAAAAATAATGGCCTTGATTCTTGTCATTAAGTACTACATTGGAAAGTTAAAATATTAGTTATTATGAGACACAATACTAAAAGGGACTCATATACATTGATTGGAAGTATGTTGTGTTTGTGTGGCAGCATAAATTCCAGTAATTATAGTTATATCTTTAACACAACAATAAATATTGTTAACATAGAAAGATTCAAACAGTCAATTTAAAGAAAAGATAAATCATCAGTATCCTGTAAATATCTGTACTGTATCTTCAATACATTGACCCATATACTGATGCGGAAATCACTGTCTTTGGGCTCAAGATAGAAGTATCTGTATTCTTGGTGGACTCCGAGGTGTCCTCATTCTCCAGACATCAACACATGGGATTAACCTTCATTTGAGACTGTTTTTTCTTGATACATATTACTTTTCATAGGATGGATTTTTGAGATGTTGTGTACAAAAATATTGGGGTTGGGATTTCAGTTTAACTGTGAGGGCATTATATTTGTATAATACGTGTGTGGTTTTTGATGAAGATAAATGATGAATTTGGCACCTGGTCTATATTGTTGAGGTGTGATTCTGATATCATTATATGGGTCTATGTATTGAAGATACTGTATACAGTAGATATGTATAGTATATTGGTAGTCTATTAATCCATCCATCCATTTTCCATCCCGCTATATCCTAACTACAGGGTCACGGGGGTCTGCTGGAGCCAATCCCAGCCAACAAGGCAAGGCGCAAGGCAGGAAGCAAACCCCGGGCAGGGCGCCAGCCCACCACAGTTGGTAGTCTATCACTTCTTTAAATTGACTGTTTGAATCTAGCTATGTTAACAATACTTATTGTTGTTTTAGAGGTGCGCTAGGTTTGACAATATTGTTACGCTTCTCTTTTACTCTTTTACTGTTACATTTTTTCTGAGTGAGTGTAGATTCTAATATTACTTACGGTTATAATTACAGTTGCCTAAATTTGATTTCATACATTCCACTGTAACAGTAAAAATTAGAAGGTGGACGTCAAGACCTTTGCCACTATTGCCATTTCACCTGCAACATGCCCAACTGAAAATCAAATCAGGTTCAAAGAAGTACTGCCTTTATTTCAAAATGACTCCTTTATCTGGCAGCCTAGCAGTTCTGACTGCCTTTTTTCTTATCATCCATTATTTATTCTCTGGTTGAAGGTTATACTGACAAGTACAAAGTTATGTTAAGTTGCCTTAAATTACATTATATGACTCACGTAAAAGAACAGAGTGGAACATGGCTGGTTACTTATTAAATATTTCTCAGGTCAGTTTAAAGTTTCCATTTTCAGTTTTGAAATCATGTAAAGTTCAAATGACAATGGTCTTGAAAGATGTAGAATAAACTAAAAAAAAATGATGAGGAGACATAAAGAAATAGCATGTTATGTATTTAAAAGGCAATTGGAAATTTCAGAAGTGAATTTTCATCATATCCAATTATTAGAATGGTAAATAAAGATTTGTGTTGAGACCTGATAAAAATTGGAATGACATTTGGTGCAAGCAATATTTAATTTAAACAGCCTCCATTCATTTTTCCAATTCAGAATTTCTAGGAATAGTTCTGTCTATAGGATGGAACTGTTCATGGAAAGAAGGCCAAAATGTCATAGGGCACTTCTAAAGTTACCTAAACACTTGTTTGTGGGGAGGAAATACAAAATAATCACAACAAATCCAGAATGATTGAGGTTATGGCTGAATAAACATATTCACTCATGTTGTCCTTAGGTTGACACAGTCCATCATTTTTGTAGCTCTTCTCTGACTAATTTAAAGATTTTGTGCTTGATTTTTCATCACTTGTTTACAGTAAGCTGGAGGCTGTCCTTGGCAGTAATGGGTGCATGGAAAGAACTAAACCTGAATAGCATACTAGTCCATCATAGGGCACATGCTCAAAGTCAATTGCAGCGGACCATTTTGTAGTCTCCACTTAATGCAGTATAGATAATTTAAAGTTATGAAAAGAACCAGGAATTACCAGAGAGCAGAAAAAGTCAACAAAAGTGGTAATCAGTCTGAGAATTCTAGTTAGGTTTCTGGCTTTTTAAGGTGGATGTCCTAACCATTTTACTAACATGCCATCATGACCAGTTTCAACTATCCAAAAGTTGTTTTTGTATACTGTATATGATTTAATATCTGGGTTAATATTTAAAGCAAGATGGAAAAGAATTCTCAATATAAACATAATTTTTAAAAATATCTATATATATAATTCACTAAGGCAAGACACCCATGGAAAGCGTATTCACTAAGCCGCCAACAAGTAAGACACCTATGGCGCACACAGGAAGAAGCCACGCCCACCAACTCCAAGACCATTGGAGACGATGACAACTCGCAGAGCCACGCCCACCAACTCGGACGCGATGACACAGAAAAACCAACGTCATTTATATTCGTCTGTCGTAGAGGCCACATGCACTTCCGAGCCACGTTGACTGTTCATAGAGGCATGTTTCTCGTGGAGGTGAATCGCCATATGCAGCGTGTAAAACAGTTTGCGAGGGGTATCCCATGGGATCCTTAAAACGATCCTTTACAACTGAGGTTAAAACACAATGAAGTAAGCAGTCTTTAAAAACCGAGTTTTCGGTTATGACGCACGACCGCGTGCACCATAACAAACTGTTTTACACGCTACATACGGCAATTCGCATCTGCGACAAACATGC
Organism: Polypterus bichir lapradei; assembly: GCA_026402145.1. Lineage (NCBI taxonomy): Eukaryota > Metazoa > Chordata > Cladistia > Polypteriformes > Polypteridae > Polypterus > Polypterus bichir. Next base: position 29,527,616 of record JANRMT010062846.1, on the reverse strand, counting down.
GTCTTCTTAGATGCTCCTGCAGGAACACGAAAGACGTTTCCCTGCCCACCAACACTCCTTTTTCACCGGCCCGCGTCTACCCTCGCTCTCTAGGCATTCACACTGCCTGCCCATGTGCCCGGACGCAAAAACTCACCGACCACCCATTTAGTCCCTTTCGTCTGTGCTAGGAGTCCACATGCACGTCTGAGCCACATTGACTTTTCATTATTCTTTTCGGTTTCGACACCCGACCGCGTCCACCATGAAAAACCATGCGAAAGGAACAACGAAGCCCCACCTCGCTACTACTGTGGTCGGGTGTCTTGGTGGATTATATAGAAAAAAGCAGCCACAACAGCACAGAGCAATAAAATGTCTACGTGAGTCACAGGTGCATCTGGACTGTGCAAAGACGACGAAGACTCAAGTGCCGAGTTGGAGGTGGGCAAATGAGCAGGCAGTGCATACTGAACGAGAAATTTAGTCACGGACGATTGTGTGTTGGTTCGTTTCATGCATTGTTACAATGTTGCTTTTCTTGTTGATTTATTAGATTACCGATTTTTCAAATGTTAATTTTCTCCCTGTGCTTAAAAATCATTAAAAAACCGGCCTGATTATGCAGCGTATGGTACGCCGTGGGTTGGCTAGTCTTATATATTAACTTAAGCTACGATTTGACCACCTATGTGAGAGTTCAAGTTACCTTATAATCTAACCTGTTGGTTGGTTGGAGACTAAAAAAATCTTAATTTACATTGATAATTAGGACCACTCTCAAATCTAAAGTTAACTTTTCACAGTATTTCTGTGTTAAACTAGGAACCAATGAAAGCAGTGATCAGATTTCTGGAATTGGACAGATAGCACATAGGTTTACTTGAATTTCAAATCTAGAAAATGCCATAGGCATCGATTAATGTGGCTTTCATGCAATTGAAATACTGCTTTGATTTATTCAAGTTTAAATTAGCATTCTTAATTTTTAATCATTTTTCACTTTATTTTTGTAGTAATCAATTAAAGGCAGATAAAATGCTGTATAGGAATGCAAGATATGTCTTTACTACTAGTACTGTCATCTTAGCGGCATCTGTTTATTATGAACTGGCTATTATTGCATGGTACTTTGGGTTGTGGTTGTGACCATAAGAGAAAATATCAAGCATGCAAGAACATTTTTTTTTCTTCATTTTCTGTCACTGCTGACATCGAAGATGAGAAAAGAGCACTGTTTACAAATCCCTGGTGTACCCATCAGGAATTGTTAGCTCCACACAAATGGACCAGGTTCAATGCTGGGAACTTTACTGTGGAAGGTCATTCTGTTTACGGTCCTGCCTCACAACCGCAGTGGCAACAGGTTAGAGAAAATGAAAGTAGTAAAATTCGAAAGTCTCAAAAAAATTATATTGAAGATCGCATTAGTGCAAATGGAAATTATTACTCGGTGAAATAATGGAACAGCGAAAAGAGATCAAATATATTTTTTGGATTTAAACTTTAAGTTGGAGACTTGTAGATTATGAAATTTGTGTTGCCATCAGCGAAAAGTAGTGTTTTCTTCCCAATGAAGAGGTGTATCCGTGAGAATTAAAAGATTTTTTGTTTGGTGAAATTGAAATCCGCATACGCGAGCAGCAGAGACACAAAGTGGCTGGCGCATAGCACAGGCCTATTGGTGAGCAAAGCCCCCTAGTTTGTTTATTGATTTGTGATAGTAAAAATTACATATTAAAATGCAGCTTGATAGCCATATTATAAAAAAAATGGATAAAAACAAATCTCCACACTGCATGTACAACAGGTGCTAATAGAAAACCTACACTGCTGCCTGGGGACCGAATCAGGATGGTGGCTGCCTGTGTCTTTGTTGGTCACGGAGGCAGGAGCCTCCGTCTATGATTAGCACCATAGACTTAGAGTTGAAAACTGTAAAATTAAATTGTTATCTTTGTGATGGATGAAATCAGCACAAATCCATTGTAAGAATATAGCTTTTCAGCTGCTACCCACAGTGAAGTGGTTCCCAGTAATTTGTACATTTACCCTTATGGTGAAGTTCAAGTAGCAGAAAAAAAAAAATTTTTGTAGTAAGCCATTTCTTTGCATTTTTTTAAAAGTTCATATTTAAATATTAATAGAATAAAAATGTGCATAAGGCTACTTGCTGTTTCAAATGCTTCTTAAACTATTTTAAATGTGCTGACAATTGGAGTACACATCCTTTGACTTACAGTAGGCATCTCTCACCCCTCAATCCCCTGGACATTGTGAACGTAGGGATGACTTATTGAAAATGTTCTATACACTGTAATAGCCTTTTGGAAAACCTAAAACATGTTTTTATCTCACAGTGAATAAAGAGAAAAAGCTTACTGTTTGATATGTTTCTTCCTTTATCCATATATTGGATATTCTACACAAGAATGCACCGAAGACTGTGCAGCCAATGACCAAGAGATTAGTCATTGTCGCTATAGAGTCACTGGGTTTTCCTCGTTTCCTCACACATCCTAAAGAAATGCAAATTAGTTTAATTCACACCCTGTAAATGCTATCCCAGTACTGGTTTCAGCTGAGTGGGTTTGGACAACTGCATAAGCATTCCCTGCTGTGTACTTCCTAAGTACTGAGATAGGCTGCTGTTCTCAGTTACCCTATAATGGAAAGATCAGGCTCAAAAAGAGGACAGATAGTGTTGATGGGTTTTTTTAGCCATGAATGATTTTGTGTTTTTGTAACATGGCATTTCTTTTGAATTACATTTATTTATGCAATTTCTGTAGTGGACTGCCACTAAATCCAGAGTTGGTTCCTGTATTGGATCCAGTGCTGCCAGAGTAGGCACCAGAGACCTGTGACCCTGAACTGGTTTAAATGGATTAAATGTATTATGTCTTGTTAATGTCACTTATTTGGTAGAAGCATTATTTTCCAGTGATGAGTGGTTATTATTGTTTAAAGTAAAGAAATTTCTTTTATATACTGAATATATTACCTGTTATCTTCATTTGATTTACATATGCATATTCTCTAGACACTGACACATGAAATCGGTCATATTTTTGGGTTGAAGCACTGCCAGTGGATGCAATGTGTGATGCAAGGGTCAAATCATCTTGAGGAATCAGACCGAAGACCCTTGGACCTTTGCCCTATCTGCCTGCGCAAGCTGCAATCCGCTACTGGTTTTAAAATTGCCGAAAGGTACAAGGTATGACTTATAAAATGTTTCTCTTAAATATCACTTATAATTATTGCCTTTTCTAGAAAGTGGTTTTATACTGTTTTGGTAATAACTTTTCTTTTTTTAGTTTTTTCCCTTATTGCATGATTCACCCATATTTTCCTGCCAAAATTTAAAAGACCTATGATTTATATTAAATGTCAGTTATAAAGTGGCTCTGTGTGTGTGTGTGTGTGTGTGTGTGTGCGTGCATGCGTGCGTGCGTGCGTGCGTGTGTGTGTGTGTTCACACCCTATGAGGCACTGGCACTCTGTTCAGGTGTATTTCCTGCTTTGTGTCAAGTGATGCTGGGATTGACTCCCAATATTGAGTGATCCTGAATTAAGCAGGTCTTTAAGCACATCTTTAACTTGAGAAGAAGCTACTTACATAATTCTGCCAACTGTAAAGCTGCATCAACTCTTGACATTTGTACTGAATTTTTAGAGTGTTATAATGAGAAAGTATTACCACTGTAAAGGATTAGTGAATTGAAAAGGAGGTTCAGCCTTTTTCACATACAGGCTGCAAACAAGTATTAGCCCCCCGTTCCAAAAAACATCAATCTAACATGATTTTTAAACAGTGTATTGAATGTTAATAATATAGTAAATATATGTAAAAGTCCTTAATGTCAACTGTAAAAAGTTTTATATTGTGATAGATACAGCACTTTATATTCATAGCACAATAGAACAATAGTAAAAGACTCTGCTTCATCAAGGTGGGAAATAAAAAGCAGATCTTTAGAGTGCAACCTGCTATTTTCATCAGATATCACCGGCACACTAGATGTCAAATATAAAGTGAGTTTCCAGTTAAGTAAGGTACACCCCCACCTTCATACCAGTTCTCTTTCCAGCATGTCATACTGTACATCGAGTTACATTAATACCTGGTATAAATTAAACAGCATTTCTAACTTCAGTTATTGTTGGAATAGGCAAAACGAGTGATTTCAGTGACTTTGGATATAACATTATAATTAGCACTAGGTTGTTGGTTCTTGCATCTCCCAAATGGGTGTCGTCATGAGCACAAAAACAGCATTTCACGGGTGTACTGATAATGGTGTGAAAAGCAAAAAAATACTAGTGTAGTTGATCCTGTGGGCAAAAAAATCTTGTAGATCAGAGGTGTTGATGGAGAATGGTGAGAACCATGCAAGCAAACAAATGGGCCAAAATGAGATAAGTCATATCACAATTCAACATTGGTGTGCAGAATGTCTTGTCAGAATACACAACATATCTGATTTTGTCTCGAATGGGGTTCAGCTGAAGAGATGACCCCACTTACCTTTGAGGATTGGGAAAAAAGATGTTTGGTTGGATGAGTCCAGATTCCTTTTACATCATGCAGGTATAAGGATCAAAATTTGGTACAAGCACCATGAGTCCACAGAGTCATTGTGATAGTGTAGGGGAATATTTTCCGGGGACATCAGCAGTTGATTGTTTCTAAGTAACCAACAAGTTCTTGATGAGTCTTCTACCAAAGGGACTTGAATATGTTTGTAGAAAGATACTCAGTTGAGTTTGTTTGCATGCAGTGCCTTTTGTCAACAACAAACGCAAAAAAACACATAATTGTTTTGTCTATAGAAAGTATTCACCCCTTGGGAAATGGACACATTTTTATTATTTTACAGCATTGAATCACAGTGGATGTAATTTGGCTTTTTTGACACTGATCCACAGAAAAAGAATATTTGATGTCAAAGTGAAAACAGACTTCTGCACCTTAATCTAAATTAACTACAAATGTACAATCCTCTTTAATAAAACCCCTGTGTGCATCAAGGTGTCCGTGTGTGTGTGTCTTCTGGTGAAGTGCGCATGCGCGGGGCCACACAGCACGTGTTCAGTCTCTTCCTGTGCATTCCCTGTGCATTGAGAGGGACAGACACACACACACAGGCGCACTAGAGACAGACAGACACACACACAGGCGTGAGACAGACAGACAGACAGACAGACAGAGAGACAGAGGCGCGCGCGCGACAGACAGACAGACAGACAGACAGACAGACAGACAGACAGAAAGACACACAGGCGCGCGCAGGAGCATGCAAGACACAGAGACACACACATGGGCGCGCGCGCGAGACACGCAGACATACACACAGACACAGACGCGCGCGAGACACGCAGACATACACACACACACAGACACAGACACAGACGCGCGCGAGACACGCAGACACAGGTGCACGCAAGACACACACACACGAGAGACACACACACAGACACAGAGGTGCGTGCTTAAGAGAGACTCACGCAGGCCCGTGAGAGACACAAACACACACAGGCGCGCTTGTGCATTGTTGCAATGTTACTTTTCTTGGTTGTTTATTAAATTACGGATTTTTTCAAATGTTCATTTTTTTTCCCTGTGCTTAAAACTCATTAAAAAAAAGTGTTTTTTTAGCGAGCGGGTCGTAAGGCTATAGCGCGAACTCTTGCAGTGTTAGTTTTCTATTTTTCAAGGTTTTCTTAAATGTTATTCAATGTTTTTACATTTAGTTTACTATTACGCTGTGCATTCAGTGGTATAAAAGTGGTTAAAAACTTAAAAAAATATATATTTACATACAGTTCATACGGTCTGGAACGGATTAATTGTATTTACGTACAATCCTATGGGGGAAATTACTTTGGTTCATGACTAAATTGGGTTACAACCAGAGTTTTGGAACGAATTATGGTTGTGAACTGAGGTTCCACTGTATTACTGTCGGACAAAACTGCAGGCATTTTATGGAAATACAAACCAGTATTACTGAGAAAGAAAATTAAAGGCACACAATACAGTGACGCATATTACAGCCACATACAAGGTCCCTTGCCATTTAATATAGACTGTTCCTACTAATGTTTATGCACTACTGTTCTAGCACCCATTATTGTAACGAGCTTAATGTCTAGTACTAAATAATTGCATACATAAGTATCCAGCCCCTTAAAGTTAGTATTTAGCAGGTGCACATTTGGTAGACATGACAGCCTCAAGTCTGTCTGCATAGGTCTCTGTCAGCTTTGCACAGCTGGGCTGTGAAGTTTTTCCTCGTTGTTCTTTGCAAAACAGCTCAAGCTCTGTCAGTTGAATGGGGGATCATGAGTGAACAGACTTTGTCAAGTTCAGCCACAAATTCTCAATTGGATTGAGATCTGGACCCTGAATCCTCCACTCCATGGGTCTCATGCATAACGCCGTGCGTAGAATTCACACTATAACATGGCGTAAGCACAAAACCGGAAATGTGCTTACGCACAATAAAATCCAGATCCATAAATCTGTGCGTTCGCCCACTTCCACGTTCTTCCGCTACATAAATCCCAGTTAGCGTGAAAAGAAACGCACGTGCATGCGCCTGCTGTCCCGCCCCAGCTCCTCCCAGAATTAGGCCTCTTTGAATATGCAAATCAATATAAATAGCCCTTAAACTCAGCGTTCTGTGAAAAGGTAATGGCAAAAGCACTGGGGGAAATAGAAGTTCAACAAATACCGAGTGGAGGCAAAGAAAAACATACTATTTGTTGGTATAAGCAGTGGTATAAACAACAAAAGGAAGTTGATCGAGTGACAGAGTGTCGGAGAAACTCGACAGCTCAAGTTCACAAAGACGCATAGTGCCAGAAATAAAAAAGAAGTTGTCAGATATCAAAGTTGCCGTGAAAAGGCAAGTCGTAGCCCACCGTCTGAGTGTCATATGAAAGCTTATTAGGGTACAGAGAAAAAAAATAGGCACACAGTGGGGGAAAAAAAGCGCAAAATGTCAACTTTAATCTCGAAATTTTTCACTTTAATCACGTAGTTTATTTTATCATTAAAGTAGATCTTAAAATCGTTTAATTTACTAGTTTCTCAAATCCCATCATAACTAAAGTAGCACGTTAAATGCTTTGTTTTGTATTTGATCTTCTATGTGCTCTATGTGTGTGAATCACTATGTGCTTCCGGGCTTTCTCTTCCTCCGACAGGACACAATCCATTACATTCGTAATATTACAGCTCTCTGAATAATTAAAATACTGAGATGCATGCTTGATATAATTTTCATGGTGATAGGAGTTAAAGCATGTTATTAAACATGGGAACACAGTGGCGCAGTGATTGTGCGTGACCTTCGATGAAATAATTTATTGCAGCAGTACTGTCTCTTTCAAACATACAAACCCCCAATTCCTGTCCTTCCTTTTCTTTCTCCAAATACCCGATCGCCACACAATCAGCTCTGTGATAGATGTTAAGATATCTGTAAGCTGAGAATGCAGATTCTTCAAAACTTTTAAGGAACATTGAAATATCTTCGTAGTACATGTTTAATTATTCTATCCTTCCAGTGTCACGCCAGTCCCAGCAAGCATACAGCGCGAGACAGGAACAATCCGTGAACGAAGCGCCAGATCCTTGCTAGCGCAGCGACACTGTGCCCTCACATGTTTAATTATTAACAATATCGATTATTTAAATGAAGTTAAAGTTTTATCTGTATAATATAATAAACATATTTTTCTGCATTTCATCCTAAAAATGATACTGCCATCATATATAAATACGCACTTTATAAAGTGTCTCAGGTTGTGCAATATTATAACTGTAGTGCAAGTTTACAGTGAGGTGATTGTACTTAGAAGTACAAAATGTTCTACAAGGAGTACTTGATGGACTGACTGAGTGCGTTTATAGGGATGAAACTGTTTCTGAACCGCGAGGTCCGTACAGGAAAGGTTTTGAAGCGTTTACCGTGTGAGAGCGGTTCAATCGACAGCATGGTTGAGGCAGCGTGTGCTTGATACTGTATACCAATAATTCTCTTTCCGATCAGCTGCTCCGAGTGGTGCAGTGAGAGTAATATGGATAAAGATGATCCGCTGTGGCAACCCCTAACGGGAACAGATGAAAGAAGAAAAAGAAGGTGCAGTGAGAGTAACAACGCTAAAGCAGCTATGGTATTTGGAATAGTTTGGCCATTCCGTGGACCATTATATTGTTACTGGTTAATTACAATCAGATGCATTAAACTAATAAACAATATGTGGTTAATTTCAGTGTATTTATAAAGCCACGTCAGGGATGTGGATCTAAAAAAGAAAGGGTAACCACACTGGAACAGTAGCACTGCTTTGACGCTGGGTGCCACCAGTCTGCAAAACCGAGCACAGAACTTGCATACGCCAGGGTATGAGCTACTGTGGAAATGTGCGTGGCTTTACGCCAAGTTTAGGTTTTATACATCGCAATTTGAATGTGGAAACAGACTTACGCAACATTTTTGTGCATACACACCATTTATACATGAGGCCCCAAAGGCATTAACATGATTATTTTTAGACCACTCCTGTGTAGCTGTGACATTCTGCTTGTGGTTGTTGTCTTCTTAGAAAATAAATCTTCTTCCAAGGGCCTTGTAGACTACATTAGAAATTCCTCTGGGATTTGCTGCATTCATGTTACCCTTTACCCTCACAAACCTTTCCAGTGCCAGAGGAGTGTCTCCCCAGCATGATGCAGCCACCACCATACTTCATGGTGTATTTTTGGTAATTTGCAGAGTCTGGCTTATGACAAAAATGGTATTTAGTCTAATTGCCAGAAAGCTCAATTTTGGTCTTACCAGACCATTGGACCTTTTTACAACTGACTTCAGAGTCTCCCATCTTCATTTCTAACAAACTCTAACCAAGATGTCATGTGTCTGTCTCTAGGCTCAGCCACCTAAGCTTGTAACTCCTTCAGCGTTCTCTTTGGTCTCTTAATCAGCCTTCCTCACTAGTCTTTTTCTTGTTCAATTAGTTTTTTTTGGACTGCTTGCTCTAAGCAGATTTACACTTCTGCCACACTCTTTCCATTTCTTGATGATTGATTAAACTGGACTGCAAAGGATATTCAGTATCTTGGGATATTTTCTTACGTCCATCTCGACTCGTGCTTTTCAGCCAATTTTTTACAGAATTGCCTGCAGTGTTCTTTTGTCTTCAGTGTGTACCTTAGGCCAACATACTGACGCAGCACAAGTTGGACCTTCCAGAGAAGGTGCATTTATTCTACAACCAACTGAAACCCCTTGACTACAGGCAGGTGATCTCCATTTAACTAATTACTAGACTGCTAAACCACCTGGCTGTACCAGTGCTGATTTAGATGCGTCCGTCGTATTGAAGCGGGTAACATTGGCATTAATTTAGATCCCTTTGCAGAGAGGGTGAATACTTTTCATAGGCACTGTAGTAATGCACACAGGAAAGAGTATGTTACAAGTAAAGTATGTTAAAATCTGGAAGATAATAGTAAAAAGAGCAAAACCTTTCAAGGTGAAAAAAAGATCTTTAAGGTGTCTCAAGTTACCAGAAAAAAATCAGTATGTGTGAGTTTAAGGCCAGCTGGTAGATAAATCATTCTTAAGCATTCAAAAACTATACAAAATGGAAAGCATGTATAGTGAAGTGTTCTGTGTAATTCATATCTTTGTATAATAGGGGGCTTTGCCCCCTGCCAGCGGCCGCTTCTCCAGAACTTCTCTTAAATAGTGATTCATTGGGAAACAAATACATTTTTTTAAACTCCTCCTTGCTCAAGCAGCTGGTGGGGTGCTGCTGCTGCCGTCACGCTTGATCTGAAGTTTGCTCGCCTACCACACACCGCCAGCGGTAAGAGCCGTTGTGAAGAGGGGGGCTGAGCACACCCCAGGGAGATGCGACCCTCCGAAACCCCTCTTAAACGGTGATACATTAGGAAACAAGTAACAGGTGTTTTTTTTTCACCTCCTCTTTGCAAGAGAAGCTGTTGGCTTGCTGCTGCTGCCATGCCGCGTGATCTGCATTTCATGTGGAGCTGCAAATGTTTAAAAGCCTGTACAGCACCTGAATATTCAACCTCTTTTCACTGTTCCATTATTTCCCTGAGTAATATTTTCAGTTTGTTTGGGCTAATGCGATCTTTACTTTCATTTTTTGAGACTTTTGAACTTTCCTACTTCCATTATCTCTAACCTGCTCTGCATGTGTATCACTGGACTTGCGTCTGAAGGTTGTAACTATGACGTGAAAGTGTCTCTGTCTCTCTTCAAAAGATCACGTCATGTCCCATGGAAAAAGTTTTGTCTCGTCACAAGTTTTGTTTTTTATAATAGAGAGATATAAAGTACCTATATCAAATACATACAGGACATTCCTGGATGCCAATGTATTATAGCTGTTATTAATATTTAGGTGTTAACTAGGAAACAAATGAAAAATCAACAGCAGCCATGGCCACCACTGATAAAGGTTTGCACAACTTTTTTTTTTTCCCCCTCAAATAATTAGGCCCTACTTCGGTGGATAGAAAGTGATTTAACTACAGACACCCATATGGAAGCGGCGAAAAGAGCTCAGAAACCCACTGCAGCATTTGAAGAATCTAGAAAGTGGCTAATGGAATGCTTGTGCTTGATTGGTGACTAATATCCCTTAAATGGTAAGAAAACCTTAAATAGCATTTTCTTCTTCTCTGTCTTTGATGTGGACCTGGTAATCAAATAACAAAACTAATTTTCTCTGCATGATTGTCAAAAGTAACAAGTATTCTTGAAAGCAAATGTTCTCACTACCAAGAAGCATTGTGCTCTACACAAAATAATTTGGATTACTTATTCTTTAGTTATAAATGACAAGTGAGCATCCCCACCAGCCAATTTTTTTATGCTTCATTTTCAAACCAAGTTACCTTTTAATAGCTTTTCAGAGGTAAGAGCCATGGTTTTTAATTTCAGTTTTGCAATACATCAGTTAGCAAGGAAATTGTTTTGTACAGCTTGTCTTGTGCTTGTGTGCTTTTGTTGCATGGCAGGTCTGCAAATCCGGTAAGGTTTAAAACTACACCCACTATTTTATTCCCTTTTTTATTGTAAATTGTCCAGGATCTAGGATGGCAGAAAGTTTTTAACCTCTTGTGCCACAAAGATGTAATTGTCAACTAACTTGTATACTGTTCAAAAAAAATGAGGGGAACACTTAATTGATGATCACAGTCTAACACCAAGTCAATTAAGCTTCAGGAATATCAATTTGTCCAGTTAGGAAGCACAAGAGATTTTGAGTCATCTTCGCCTGATTTGATGCAAATGAAAGTGATAACTGGTGTATTGGAGAGGCAACAGCACAACAACCCCCAAAAACAGAAATGGTTTTACAGGTGGTGGCCACAGACAGTTGCTCTCTCCTCATCGTTACGGATTCTTCTCCAGTTTTGCATTTTGCCAGTGTCCTTGTCACTACTGGTGGTATGAAGCAATACCTGCAGCCAATTCAAGTTTCACAGGTAGTCCAGCTCCTCCAGGATAGCTCATCCATATGTGCTGTTTCAAGAAGGTTTGCCGTGTCTCCCAGCACAGTCTTTAGAGAATGGAGGAGATACCAAGATATGGGCCGCTACATGAGGAGAGCTGGACAGGGCTGTAGAAGAGCATCCTCCCAGCAGCAAAACCAGTCAAAGAAGAAGAGAGAGCACTGCCATAGCCCTACAAAGTGACCTCCAGCTGGCTACAGGTGTACATGTCTCGGACTAAACTGTCAGAAACAATGCCTAGACATCAGGAGTGCACATAAGCACATGTGGGCCATACACGCTACTGAGTCACATAGGCATTGTTGTGATGAAATTCACGCAAGTTGGATCAACCTGTGATTTCAGTTTCTGATTTTGATTTTTGGTGTGATGTTAAATTTTGGTTTCCTTTGACCATTGTTACATCATTTTGTTCTCAATGAATTACACAGTATTACTCAGTAAAGATTTTCCACTTGAATATTTCGAGATCTGATGTGTGATTTAAGTGTTCCCTTTATTTTTTTGAGCAGTGTATTTACTAACTGCACAACCTGTCTATATGGTAGTAACAGCTAATAGCTACCCCCTGTACGTGTCTGATCATATTTATAAAAGCAAAGAGAGTGACTGACATGTAAAATCATTTACTTGGTCTGTTTAATCACACATTAAAGAAAGAAAAAAAAAAGGATCAGGGACAACATTTATTTATTTAGAAAAAATTCAATAGTTTGGCAACAGTAACAACCCCGGCAAACACATCATTCAGGGTAAGAGGGAGGGTTTGTAATTTCATATTGCCAAATACACCCTTTCTTATCTATACTCTAATGTTCTGATAAAATGTACAAACGAAAAAAGCATTTGACTCAAAAATACTGAAATCAAACATGATTACAAAAGTGCAAAAGTTGCAAAGATACCCTTCCCAATAAAATGACATAACAAGACCAATAAGTTTTGTGTCATCTCCTGAAACTGGGACACACGTTGACGAGTACATTCTTGCTAAAGGTATCAGTTATATTTGAACTTGTTGCAAAACATGGAAAAAAATGTAGCTTCAGAAAGATCCATATGGGAGCAGACAAATACTGTATGTTAAGGCCACTTTATTTTGTGTAGCAAATAACCGTCAGTTTGCTTGAAAACTGCACTGCACTTTCAGAGTAGAATTGTATACACTTTTAAAAAAATATTTGGGATATTAAAACTGGAGTTTTTTCTTGTCTACTGTATGCATTAACAAAAATAAATGCAATTTCAACTCTGAGTACAGGGCCAGGAATCCACAACTGTGGAAGATTTATTGTTGGAGAATTTCTGCTCCTTGTACATACAGTAGTTAGTTTGCTTTTCCTGAGGTTTCTATTCAGATGTTTACTTCATTTTTAAGTTGAAAAACTATTGTTATATGAGCCAGCCATAGAGGAAAAACAGTTCATTTTGAAATTTTCAGGTTGAGTACTATAAAAGGTATCTAAAGCAGGGGTGTCAAATTCAGATCCTGGAGAGCCGTTTTTGTTCCCAGCAGATTTTGAATCGTATCCAATTACTGTTGCTAATTGGCAGAATGTACTTTGTCTTAATTTTAATTAACTTGGTTTTAAAATTTAGAACCCATAACGTTTTCCCTTTTAATGAATGCAGTGAAGCCCTGAGAAATATTGATCTGCTGTAGTCCACAGACCATTTTTATGGTTCTCTAAAAAAAGAGAAAATCAGCAGTTGGTGTTGCAGAATGAGAGCACTAGGAAGCCATATATTAAATACATGTGTTTCATTAACAGTTAAGTATCAACTTTTAATTAAGAAATTGGAGCAAAAATGAAGTCAGACTTGTGAATTACCTAGTCATCTGTTGGATCTCATTATATTTCATTATTTTTTGACTGCTAGAAACAATTAACGGTTGTGAATTTTAAAAAGAGAGTCAATTGAAATTAAGACAAAAGAAGTCTGTTCCATTCGTAATAGTAATCAGGTAATCATTAAGAAAAATTACTGGAATGAAAACCTACAGTTGCCTTTCAGGATCCGACTTTGACACTCCTGCTGTAAAGACTTTTTGATCTGATAAAATAAATGCCAGAATGAGAGTCAGGTTACAGTACAATACAGTAAACTATCTCATATCTACCAATGAATGGGTATCATAAAAAATATTTAAAATGGAAATACAGATAAGAATGTTATTAGACCTAGCTAAGAACATCTGAACAAAGCACTTGATTAAACAAGAAGGAAAGTCAAAAGCAGAAATATAACTTATTACGTAAATGTCTACATAAGGAGAAATTAGCTGAAAACTTGCAGCTTCTATGCCCTCAACTTGCAGTTCAACACCATAATACACTTTCTGTGTAAAACAATTCTTCCTTTGTATTTTGTAAAATTAAGTTTACTCAATTTGGAAAACTGTCCATTCTTGTAATTTGTGGCAGGGCACATGACTGTATAAACTTTACATTGCGGTATCTATAAAGAGGGGACTCCCCAGTATTCTCTTTAGATCTAGATCAATCACAGGAGCCAGTAGAAAATAATGTCAGCATTGGTGTAGGCACTTTGCAGACTTTTTCAACACAGACAAAAAGCATTACATAAAACAATCCAGAATAATTTAAATTTATCAAAATAATAAATTAGCTACAATGAAATACAACTTACATACAAAATTCTGTGAGGTTTAATAAATATTTAAGTGAGGTACACTTTTAAGTATTGATCCATGCTGCAGGCAGGGTCACAGAACCAATGCCTGAATAATAATTTGAAGTACATAAAACATGAAACAGGAGCTACTCTTCTTAATATGAAACTTCTGCGTATGTTTTATCTTTTTTTGTTTTTTTTAAAGAGGCAATGATGTACAGTATTCAGTGTACAATTCTTCAATGTCCTCCACAGAAGACAACATAGAAATAAAGCCTGTCCCAGTTCATACTCTCTGTATTGAGTGCACAATATTAAAACATCTTACCTTTCATTGCCTTGTTATTACTATAGGCAGGCAGGTGGAGGAACCTGGGGGCTTTAGATGTGAACTTCTATATATCTTTCTCATGTCTTAAGTGTTACCTAATTAAACTTAACTTCTAATTTTCCTTTGGGGACAATTAAGCAAATGAAGTATATCTATCTTTCAGACCTCTAGTGCACGGATATGTCTGTTGTCAGATTAAGTATCATTTACTTGATAACATTTTCTAATATCTCATCTCATGCTTAAGCAATAATTACTCATTCTGATAGTATATAGATTAGTCATTCCATTGTCTGCACTACAGACAGAGGTGTAGCAGTCATAAAATGAATTATGAATTCAAGGCAGTAAAATGTTTCATAAATCAATAATGCAGATAAATTAATTTCTTTCCAGAAAAACAAAATCTGGATTCCAGAATTAAGGATCCCATGTTTTAGCAGGCTCAATATTTGACCTGTTAGATGTGTGTAGTATTTGCTCACACTTTACCAAGTTTCTTTTTCCCAAGTCACTGCATGTAGGCAGAGGTTGGTATTTTTCAGTGTTAAAGTCAGTGTATGTGTAAGAGGGAACATACAAACAGGCTCCTCTAGCCATCACATATGAGAAGTTACGATTACAGGTTTCAATCTGTCTCATTTCTTTTTAACAACATGGACTATTTCATCTGAGAAGCTTATTTTAAAACAATGTGAACATTTCTCGGAAGTTGTACAATTAAGAGAATGATTTTTTGCCCCTCTGAACACCAATACCAGTTCAAATTTTTGTTAACTAAAATGAGAGCAATTTACAACATAGTCTATCATAGAATGCAAGTCTGGTTCAAGTATTTATGGAGTAAAACAATAATGAAAAATCCCTGCACTTTGAAAGTGACCCATAGAGGATGACCTGATTGGAAAAGCCTTCATTTGAGGTACCTATTGTTGGAACCTCTGTGAGTACTCTTTAATATACAGCATTTTATATTATTTACCTCTACTATATAACTGCATAAGGGTTCAAATACGTTGGGGCAGGGGGATGGGTTCATACTTCATTTCTTTAAAACCATTCTTTTCTAGGTGCTGTCTTGTGCAAAAGCTGCTTTATTGAGACGTTCAGAGTGCTATGGTTCACGACGTGAGATGCATGCCCAGGTCCCTTTGGAATTAAATTATTCAAACAATGTCATTTTGGTGCTCATTTTTGGAACTGATTTCTTCTTTAATCAAATCAACTTCCAGAAATTCTTCAGACTCTTCCTCAGCTTTAGTTTCCTCAGAAATTTTCTGTGGCTTTTTGCACTTTAAGTCTTTTTCAGTTCTTGGTTTCCTTCTTCTTTTTCGTTTGCAGAGGCCAGTTTTTGCAGGCCTTACCAAAGCCAAGAAAAGTGCTCCCAACCCCATTCCAGCAGCACATGAATAAAAAGCTGATCCATAACTCTTTGTTACATCTACTAGAAAACCTGAAAAGCAAAACAGGAAAAAAAATTAGCATAAGACAAAATAATAAAGTGCAACTCCTTATGCTAAAAAGAAAAAAAAACAGAAACTGGTCCCTGATTAAACATTAAGAATGCATGTTTTGTGTGTTACCTGTCAGCAAAACTTCAGAAACTTGGAGCTTTCAACTGGACCACTTAAAAGAAAGAACTATAAACTTCAAACAATATGGTACTAGTTTCTGCATTAGGTCTGCTCAGTTTCAAAGGCACATGGAGTACTGACTGTAACATCTACCTAAGGGTTTGAATTAATCTTTGGCAACTCACTTTCATTCATGTGGAATTCATTGTTTTTTTGTTCATTTTTTGAAGCATACTACATACAGTAAGCATAAACCTGTTACTGTATTTTGCAAGATTTATCAGCATATTTTTCTTGAAATCTGGTTCTTTCATACCTCCAAGGGGTGGGCCAGCCAGCCCCGCAAAGCTCTGGATGAAAACGTACACTCCCACAGCAGATGGCATTCTCTGGATGCCTACCACATCATCCTCTGCCAGCATAGGAATGTGAGTTGCAGCCACTGTTCCCAGGAAGAAACCGTATAGCACACAGCAAGTCATAAGACCCCAGAAATCTGTGGCAAATGGGAAGACGATAAGCACAATACAAAGCAGCGAGACACAAATGAGTTCAATTAAAATCTTCGGGATGGGTTCTTTGTTAAGCACCCACCCCACAGTTATCCTTCCAAAGATCTCGGCTACAGCCATGGCAGATAACATGTATGCTGCTTGCTCCTTCTCAATTCCCAAACTGATGCTAAGAGGAATGACAAACAGCTGAGGTGCAAAGAATCCCATGGTTGCAAAGAGTCCAAAAAGTGTGTAACAGATGAAACTGCAGTCTTTGAGCAGGGAGAAATCCAGAAGTTTGTTTCTGAAAAGTGTGTTGGATGTTTCAGTGTTCAGTGAGGCTGGTGGAAGAATTCCAGCCTCTTCCTCCTTTGCCACTTCCTGCTCTGAATTTTTGCAGGTTTCAGAGATATTTGTCTGTGAGGTAGATAGAGACTGAACTCCTGAGTCCACAGAGTCAATCGATGTACGTGTTTGTTCATTTTCAAGTATATATCTTGTCTCTGCTTGTTCTGTTCTAAGTTTTTTCTCTGCCCGATGTGGCTTTTTTTCAGCTTCTATGACTATAGGCTGCAACAAAGCTCCACAGACAGTGATAGTAAACTGAAGAACTCCTATTACAACCATAGTGTGTCTCCAGCCAACTTGATTCTTCAGAGCAGTAGAAGCTGTTTAAAGGTAAAAATAGAAAATTAGCTTTTAGTGAAGAACTTCATTTAGACAACCTCAACAGTGCCATAGTAATGTGTAGGGTAGTATTCAAAAACATGCCGTTATCAAAAAGGCTATACTTTAGCTATTGTCTCACCCAAAATCCAAAGTACATCTTATAAACAAGGATTTAGGAGTCATAGTGGACTCTACACTATCAACTTTCAGACAGTGTTCAGAAGCCACTAAGAAAGCCAACAGAACGTCAGGTTATATGGCGCCCTAATGTGTGGAATACAAGTAAGTCCAAGGAGGTTATATTCAAGCTTTATAATGCACTGGTCTCCAGGCTACAAAATGACATAGCAGCACTAGAAAAAGACCAGAGAAGAGCAACTAGGCTGATTCAATGTCTACTTGGATAAATTAAGAAGAACTGTTAAAAGAGCTGAGCCTTTACAGTTTAAGCAAAAGAAGATTAGGAGGAGACATGGCTGAAGTGGTTAAAGCTATGAAGGGAATTAGTACAGTGGATCGAGATTGTTATTTTTAAACAAGCTCAAGAACATGGGGACATGGTTGGAAACCTGTTGAGGGTAATTTTTACACAAACATTAGGAAGTTTTTCTTTACACAGAGAACCAAAGACACTTGGAATAAACTACTAAGTAGTGTGGTAGATAGTAGGTCTTTAGAGACTTTCAAAACTAGACTTAATGTTTTTTTAGAAGAATTAAGTGGACAGGAACGGTGAACTTTGGTGGACTGAATGGCCTGTTGTCTTCTTGATTTATCTAATGTACATTAAAAAAATCCATCTTTGCCCAAAGGACACAGTCAATGTAGTGCCTGCTTTGAAATCTTTCTTTTACTTTGCAGACTGCAACTAT
Organism: Polypterus bichir lapradei; assembly: GCA_026402145.1. Classification (NCBI taxonomy): domain Eukaryota; kingdom Metazoa; phylum Chordata; class Cladistia; order Polypteriformes; family Polypteridae; genus Polypterus; species Polypterus bichir. Next base: position 29,509,497 of record JANRMT010062846.1, on the reverse strand, counting down.
TGACATATTTTACCCCCATTATTAAACTTTGAGTTGGTTTCACATTTTTATACATAAAAAGTTGCACAATGGTATATAAAAGTTCATTTAATTTTGAATTATATACATTGTTGATAATGTAATTTTTTGTTATTTTTTTTAAACTAAGGGTCACAGCATATCCTATTAATCCATGAATAATTCCCTAAACGTCTTAATATAATTTCTCTTGGAGGTTGGATGTGGGCAGTTTTTAAGTGTATGAAAAATATTGTACTTTAGTTTCTTTACACACTTTACATTTAAATACGTGAGAAATTATAATGTTACATTGTAATTAATGATATATATCAGCTACCAATCATAGCTTGTTTTTTCGTAATCGTGGTCTAATGGAAATACTGTTACTGCTGGTCCTTCAATACAGTCCATTTCTATCAGGTCAGAGTTTGCATTAAAATATAAATATCATCATTTAAACCCTTTTATGTTTTTTTTTTTACCATTTAATATTTTACTTCAAATATCTGAATGGTGTATACAGTTTTAATCCTTCAGAAAGACACTTCCAAGGATAATGTACATTTGTATTTAATCTAGAGTTAATGTTTGCTTAAAATGCTTTAAACTTGTAGCTGGTACATTATATCAAAGGCATACTGCTTAAATTTGCCCTGAGTGGCATATATCACTCATCCTGATTGACAAAAAGATTACACAACCCTAGTAAACGGAGTTCTTCTGAGTTCTTTTAAGAAATAGTTGTGTACAGAGTGGAAGCGATAAAGTATCTTGTTAAGAGATCTGATTATATCCTTGATGGCATTTGGCCAGCATGTACAGCTTTATAGTTCACCCAGCCTTTCTTGAAACAGACCTTCAATAGGATTTTTTTTCTTTCAATAAATCACCCTAATTGCATACACAATAAATAATATTTTCTGGGGAAAAAAAATAGACACTTAAAAAAAAATTTGTATTCCCAACAAATGGGTGTTTAAAAATCCTTAATTGTGGAGCATCATGAGTTGGTTTATCCTGTAAACAGCTTGGTTTGCTCATCTGGGACGGTTTTTTTCCACAATTCTCAAGAGCACAGAGAGAGAAAATTAATTTCTCTGGATCCTTGACACATACAGGACAAACACTATGTTAAATAGACGGCACTGTTTTCAATGTGTCACGGATCATAAGCATAAAACCCAACAGAGACATTTTCGTAGGAGGACGTCTCTTTAAAATAGGCCATGTTTTCTGTGGACACAGCAGATTATCCTGCTGCCTTGAAAAAAAAAAAAGTTTTTGAAATATAGTAGGTCATAATGTTCATAGATCTTAGTAGGTCATACTGTTAAGGAGACTAATAGACATGGGGTCATACAGTACGTCTTACATGAAGATCTCTAGTCTGTGCTGCTCCAATTTGAAGTAACAGCGAGCACATAACACCCATCCTGCTTCACTTTCACTGGCTCCCTGTCTCTTACAGGATTGAGTATAAAGTTCATTTAATAACATACATAGCTTTAAATGGCTTTGCACTGGACTATATCAGTAACCTCCATTCAAAATGATGTTCCTGTGCGACTACTAAGATTCACTGATTCGGACAATTTTATGCCACAAACTAACCTGTGCTGTATGGGTGACAAAGCCTTCCGCTCCATTGCACCCAACTTTGGAACAACCTCCCTAAATTAATAAGATCAGCTGACTCAATTCATTCTTTTAAAAAACAGCACATTTGTTCAGAAAGCCTTTTAACTTACCCTGACATTCTGATACTTTTTTCAGTTTACCCTCTCTGTCCATGTGGGCAAGATGATTATGTTTGTATCAAAACCTATTATTTGTTCAGGGTTTTCTTTTATTTTTTGTATTTTATTCTGGTTTATTGTATTCTATTCTAATACTTTGTATATCCTGTATTGATCTTTATTTTTTTTATATAGATATTATTTATATCCAGTGTTATATATGCCATGTTGTTCTGAATATGTGTAAAGGCTTTGAGCATGGGAAAGGCACTATATAAATAAAAATGTATTTTAAAATGATAGGGAGTATTAAAGCAAGTTAAAAAAATATGAAGATATGTATAAAAGTGGCATACTGACCTACATGAATAGCTTATAAAAAGCTTGTTATTGCTTGATAGGGTCATTATGAGAGCCACCTCTCTTGATTTCCAGGTATTATTCAGTTTTTCTAAGTTTATCCATCCATTATCCAACCTGCTGAATCCGAACACAGGGTCATGGGGGTCTGCTAGAGTCAATCCCAGCCAACACAGGGCACAAGGCAGGAACTAATACTGGGCAGGGTGCCAACCCACCGCAGTTTTCTAAGTTTACTCAGATTTAAATAGAATACTTTTAAATCTTACCTGGAGCGAAAGCAAACACAGAGAAGCATTCCCCTGTAGAGGCAACTGCAGTAACAAGCGAGCGGCGCTTTTTGAAGTACTGGGAGAGGATGGTGACAGTAGGAAGGAAACTAAGGCAATATCCGAGTCCTGTGAATAAACAGGAGAAAGGAAGATGACAGCCAATGTAACGGCCTGCACTGCCCAAGTGCTATTATTATTTCTTTGCCACAGAAATGCATGATATTCAGGAGGATCCGATGAGGAGGTTTACCAGTATACAGTGCATTCTTCAAAAAGAAAATGCATCAAGGGGAAACAAACAACAGACAAAACAGAAAAACAAAGAGGGATTCTTGTTAGATGTCAACTAAAAACAGGAGCTCAGCCACTCAGCAAGGCCAGGACTTCAAAATCCCGGTTCAGTGATTAACATATTAGCCATTTCCATTTAAACAGTTGTACAGGTTACTTCCTCCTTAGCAAGGTATTCAGTTTTAAAGACCAGAAAAGGAGGACCCTTTAATCTGATCCATGATCTTGATGGTAATTTGACATAATTGACTTAGAATAATCAGCTTTAAAATTAATTATGATGAAATAGAATCTTTTCATGTAGTACTAATTTTTTATAAGCAAAATGTTTCATTTTGATTGTATCTGTTGACCACCAATTCTTTTTAAAATATGAATTAACATATCTTTCAAATCCTATAAAAAAAGAACAGTACAAATTCCAATTTGTTATTCATTACTATGAAATAAGCTTATGGTGTACAGACAATGCAATAGCATGACTTTTTGTTGGTTTAATTTTTAATTGTGCTGAAAGCGGAAGGCACAGTTGACTCTCCGCACTTGTCTCAGCTTTCCAGTTGTGACTGCTAGTGGGGCAGAAATGTGAAGTACAGGAATGAGTAGACTTTGACAGTAGTGAGCCTTAGTTACACCGTTGTGTGGATGGCAGGGAGCATTTCACTGTTGTATGGAGTTAATGAAAGCAAATGTATACAAAATAAGGCCAATTGGATGGCATAATGAAATAATGTAGCATAACCCCAGCTAACAGCGTCAAAAGACCCATGGCAATATGAAAACAGATTTATTCAGTTTGGCCCCTTTTAAAACAGATGAGAGGTCCTAACCAAGTGTGATATAAAAGCAGTTTGCATGTTTGAAAAGGAGGTATAATGGATTTTTTAGGATGAATTATGTTATGCTATATACCTAACTCACAATGCAGAAGGAATTAAAACATTTGACTTTCATTTATGCAAAAGCTTGCTTCTCTGCATGTGTCAGTAAGACTATATAGATTCGCTAAAGGTCTCCAATAGGTATTTTTGAAAATTTGCAGTCCTACCTGCCAGCCTAGTCAGTAATGCCATTTTGCTGCACAAGGCCACCATAGCAGCACAACGTGGCAGCATGCAGCTTTAATGAGGGTGACTGAAGCTGTCTGTTAAGACAGTTGCACTTGTGCTCAGTTTCCTTCCTGTTTTCACTGTGCAGGCTCTCAGCTGCTCTTTGCCATGTTTGGACTACCTTAAAATGTACAACTGGCCCTACCTGTCAGCTGTGGAATGTTGCTTACATTGTTCTGATTCCCCATTATATTTTACAACAATCATGTAATGTGGGAAATTCCATGGACCGGGTGACCTGTGTATACAGGGGAAGAACAAGATTAATGGCCACCACTGCCACATTCTTGGCAGAGATGACCTAGATTTGTCAACCTTGTGTCCTCGCTTTCCTCTGATATTTTTTAAGACTGTCTTTGTCAATAGTGCTGCATGGTTGGTTATGTTTGCCAGAGTATATGTCCAAGTTACAAGGCACAGAGGCTAAAGAACTCTGATTAAAGAAGAAGAGATAATATGTTGTCTGGACATTAAAAGCTGAATTTATTCCAAAAGAGGTTTAAAATGTATAAAAGTGGGCAATCAATTGTGTGAGATCATTTGCCAGTCATGATGGTAATTATCTTGAAATGATGTGTCTTTTCAGCAGGCAGTGTCCCTGGAACTAGGAAGAATGAAAGCCACTGTACAGTGACATTTAGGATGTGTTAACATTCTTGTACTCACACAACCACACTACAATGTAAGTGGAAATAAGCCCCATGAGTTTTAGCAATGTACTGTACATCCCTGTAGCCACCTTTAAAAAATGTCTCATTACCAATATACCATACCAAATAATAACTATTTAGGCACAGCAATACCATGTAGAAAGTCACTTCAGGTGTTGAAAAACAACAAAGAATTCAATTATGAAAATAAACTAAACATAAACTTAGAGCTAAATTCAGTAGTACATACCTGAAATTATGCCCAGAGTCAGATACATTTGTACAATTGAGTTTGCAAAGGCAGACAGAATAGTTCCCAGGCTGATGAGGACACCCCCCAACATGACAACTGGTCGATGTCCAAAACGATTACTCAGTATTGTAGACAATGGAGCTGCAATGTTAAACATAAGGCAGAGGTCAGGCCTATTCATATTTGCATAAACATTTTTTTTAATTATTATTATTATGCTGTTTTAAGTTCTAAATGTTATGTTGTAACACTGATAATCCATTCTTATTTTATGTTGCATCTTTCAAATTAATAAATGAAAGATTAGTATAAGTCTGAGCAAGTAACTGTCATTTTTTCCCCCAAATGCATTTAAGAATAGTTGCTTGCAACTCACATTGGCTGTTATAATCTCTGGGGAAAAAAAAAAAAAAAATCAGTGGATGAGATGTTACCTTTTTTTGACATGTGTTATCATTTCTCAAACAAACAGCTATAAAATGTACATCCAGTGACAGTTAAGAAACAACATAGATTCAATCTATTTCTGAACCTGTTGTATGTAATAAATTTCACGGTCTTAGGGTACCAAAGACTACTTTTGACTCTTTTGGGGAATAGGCAGTGGCCAGTTCAGTCCTTACCACTAAACTCTGTAAACCCAATTGACTCCTTCCAGACCAATTCAGACTTATTGTTTAACCTAACCTACAGGTCTTAGGAATGGTAATAGAAACAGGGATCTCTGCCAAAAAGCCCACATGGGCATAAGGAGAATTTACAAACTCCACACAGACAGTGTCCGAACTGGTTTCTAGATTAGTGTTGCAGCAGCACTAATCACTGCACCATGGTTTCATCCCAGAGACAATAAAAAAGACGGAATTATAGCTTGAACTCTTTCTTGCACATTTTATGCCATTCACTTTGTTACTGTATTAAATCTAACCACTCTTGGAAAATTAAAAGGAAAATTGATATTATGCCTTAATTAGGGGTATTTCAACTACAAGAGCATGACACTTGTCCATAATGAAAAGGAAGACAGGCATAATTCTGTTTTAAGGGTGCCCGCATATCTTTAAGGGACAAGATTTTATAGTCACCTGCAGTGATACATTTCTTATTTTATAGACTTCAAATCAAAATAACTTCTCTCTTTACACTGAAGGCCACAAGTAATATGTGCATTATTTAATAACTTGACTAATCTGGTGATCAACTCCATTAAATGTCAAGCCCAGCCCTTCTAAAGAAAGAAAAAAAAGTCATGCTTTTTACTTTATAATTGCAGCATACAGCCTGTTGTGCACTTGTGCAATCAGAAAGGAAGCCGACTACCTTGTACAAAGCCTTTTATTCACGGATGTGAAAGACTTGCTTCTCTGGCCACAAGAACAGGCTTAAACTGGAACTTTAAATGGTAGGTCAGGTTGGGAGAATGAGGAAACTGCATCTCCTCCCTTTTTCACTTTCAAACAAACTGTGCTGTGCGTATCTGTCTCAACAGGAAATGCCAGAACATGGAAACATGAAATACATCCTCTACAAAGTAAGGCTAAACAACCACAATAGTAGTAAATGCGGCATCTTCACGTCACAAATCTTTCTCACCACATCAACATAATCTGCTGGAAACTTAACGGCATATTTTTTGCTAGTGCCCCCAACATAGTTCAGGTGCTTCAGTTCCTTAACTTAGTCACTTGACAAAGCTCAAAACTCCTTCTTTTGTAACGTTTCGTAACTGCTTAAAACAAACACTTCAAGCCAGTTTAACAGCAGATGATGAACAGTTGCCCATTTTGGCTTTTAAAATATTCTTACATTTTCTTTTTATATAAATGTAGAACATGCAGGTGCAAGTTTCACTATACTCTGTATACATGGCAGTACTAATACCAGTACTATTAAATCTTGGATTTATTTTCCTTTTATAGAATCACAAAGAGCTGAACACCATCATGGCAACATTACAGTTTGTCTGAGATTACTGAGTGTGTGCATCCAAGGTTTATCCCATCTTTCAGTAGATAGATGGAAAAATAATAATTGAAACAAACTCCTAGAGGCTTATTTCATTTTTTTTTCAGTGTTTCGTTTTGTGTGCCATTTACAGCATTATGAATTTTAAAAAATTTAAACAAAAGTAACGTGTGCCAGGATGTTAACTTGTGCACGTCATGACACAGAAATGCTCAAGTATCATACTCATTTTTGCTTTAAACAATCAGAGTATTTTTGACTAGACCATTTGCCTTCTCTGCATTTTCCTCTGTGTATGTACAAGTTAAAAAGTACAAACATGTGATAATTATCAAAAACAGTTACCCTCAGTCTTTGAAGTCTTGCAATTTGCCAACACTTAACTTGCCCCTCCAAACCAAATTCCCACTTTAAAGTTAAGGCAATACTTGATCCTGCATTGTTATTATCTTTCTGCCACAGCGGTTCTGGAGATGTGGCAGTATGACAACTACTTGTTTTATTTGCTTGCCAAATGTCTTCAAATGAGTTTATCCTGAGGCACAGTGGTCAATGCTCCAGAGGTGAGACAGGTGGAGGGATTTTACTATATAGCATTTGGGGAGTGTAGCAGCATACATTTGAAAGCCTGGCATTTAATCTAAAACTCACACATCTGTGAAGCATAAGGTAGTGATGGAAAGTTGGCTTGCTGCTTTGTGCCTTTTGACATGTAGTTAATTGATGCTAAAAACATTTATACACCAAGAACTTCAACTTAGATAAAATTAAATGTAGAAGCTAAACATCTTCTTATGTTCTGATGGAAATTCTTAAAAGACAAAGGGACTGCAAAACCAATTTGGATAAAAAAACAACCATTTTCTTTCTTATGCCATATTTATGTAATACTACTTGTTCTAAAGAATTTAAAAGATACATGCTGCATTTCCACAAATCTGACTTTCGCTGGAATATGAAACAGGTGACTTAGATTGCCCTGGATCCTAATAACCTCTCTAGATTATTCAGCATTGAAAATGAATGACTGGTTTTCAGTTCTGTTAGTCTCGCAACACCAAGCATTTAATTTATATGTCTGGACGCAACCATGAGTAAATTTTGTTTAAAAGTGGGTAGAAACAATTAGATGGTTCACTTAGTGCAGGGGTGGCGAACTCCAGGCCTAGAGGGCCGCAGTGGCTACAGGTTTTCATTCTAACCAACTTTTTGAGTTCAGCCCTCTGAATTGATTCCTTTCTTCATTAAATGACAGCCAAGCAGAAATGAGATGTGAAACGAGCTAACAGATGACCAGTTAAACTGGGGCTTCAAACTCCAACCAATTTCACTCCTTTAACTTTCTTGTTGAGAAGCCAGTTCTTGCTGTTAATTACACCTGTTATTTAATTCCAAGGCTTGTTGCTACTCTCATTCTGCCACAGCACACATTTCGAAAACTGTTATTTTTCTGTTCTTTCTAAGAGCACCATCAAATTGTTTTGGTGACCAGAAAGATAAACCTTACCAAGACCATCACCTCTGTTTAATTTCTGATATTGTGTAATGGGCACAGGGGAGCTGGTCATGTGACTTGTTTTGTGTCTCATTGTTTGGCTGCTAATTAAAGAAAAAGCAACAACTATGGGGCCTGAGTCAAGTTAATTAAAAGAAGTAATCAGCAGCAAAAACCTGTTACTAATTAAGAAGATGGTAAGAATGTAAACCTGCAGCCATTGAGGCACTCTAGGCCTGGAGTTCGCCACCCCTGACTTATTGTCTCATTTCTAAGCCAATCCAACACCACATTAGGTGAAGCTCGGAGTAGGGGTGGTGATTTTCAACTGCAAAGAGCAGTGGTGCACATATCTTGGTCTGACAAAGAGCAAGCATCTGATTATGATAAACTCAAATATGTGCTGCATATGTGGAGAGCACACTGTATGTGTTAAAAATGAATATACCCAGCTGCAAGGAAAAAAATGGTCTGTAAAATCAAATTTTACATTGGCATTCGAATACATCAGTGGACTAGTGGTAAAAGAGAACAATACGTTGTAGTCAAAAGAGTTGTTGGAAGTAAGGTTGAAAGAACTGGCACCTGTATATGAAATACAATATATGCATTCCAAATAAACGTTGTGTCACATCTGATTAAAATGAGGTGAAAAGGACTGCCATTAAGAGAGTTAATAATGAGACAGACTGTTTAGATGCAGACATTTGTACTCAGAACACCACAATCAGTAAGTGTGCCTATTGACACAACACAACAGCAAAAATCATAAGAGGCTGCACAGTATTCACCTTCTGACAGTATATCTAAATATGCTGTTCTCCAGAAGTACTTTTCAAATGCATGGAGCCAAGTACCTGCAGTGATCTTACATGTCTCTTCTAATGCCATGCTTATTACAATATATAAATTAATAATTCGAGTCTCATTTACCTGGTACTACTGAGCTCCTGTCCTGAACTGATAACCGCAATTTTAGCTGTTCTGTTCAATGTCCTTTTTTCACTTACTGTCTTTCCATGGTTATTTTACTTACTTGTGTAATACATGAGTAGAAATGGAAATCTGCAACCCTTGTGGTTTAAAGTGCACAGACTGGAGGAAACCCTGTGGGCAGAGCATTTTCAGCAGCAGACTTCACCATTGTACACTACAAACGTTTTAATGAGTTATCCCCAGACACGTATTCCCATTCAAGAATCACATCTGGCCCAACAAGATTATAGCTTTTGCAACCCTGACATACTTTGTAGTTTTCTCTGTGAGTCTGTAACATAAAATACTGTGCATTTATTCAAAACAGCATGGTAGCTGTATAGGGGTTATTGTTACTATCGGCCAGCTCCTGGAGGCTGATTAGTATCCTAGTGCAGTCATTATCTTTATGTATGAGGTTTGTGTGTTTTGTCTGAGGGGATTTTTCTCTGCACATGTCAGCTCTTCCTTGACCCCATAAAGACATACGTGTTAACTCCTGTTTTTAGGGAGTTTGGGTATGTGCATGACTAAGGCCAACAATGGTTCTTGCAGCTGCCAGGTAGGCTGTTACTTCATGCAATCTTTAACTGGAATGGGATGGTTTAGACGGGTGGATGGTTTAGAATAGATGTATGGAAAAAGGGACTGCCATTCATAATCTACAAAATCAATTAAGATCTACACAGAATAACATTTAATAAAAGCCAAAATATAGACATGAGCATATTATTAGAGATTCCTAAGACTCTTAACAGTAGTACTACAAATAAATGTTAATGTTTTAAGGAAATTTAGCTAAATCGAGCTGGCAATTGAGATTATAAAAAGAAACCTACAATTTACTCACAAGTCAGAAAGGTTGCTCATAACACCTTTAGGGGAGTTACATGGTTTATAACCGATTGTCATTTCCCCTTTTAGACCAAAAGGTTTACCTTTAAAATAAGTGCAACCCCAACTCCAGTAAAGTAGAAATGTTGGCTTCAGGCCTGATCTTAAAAGAATGATATCAAATGATGTATTTTGTATTTAAAGCAATTGGATTACCTTAGTATACAATGGTGAATTTGAACAGTTAAATCCCGGTATTCAAAAGTTTGTCATGTTTCGCATAATAAAAGTAAACTTTATAACTGGGTTAATCGCAAAGAAAGAGACAACTGACGTGTACTCCATGTGGGCATATAACTGAAAGTGATGAGTGAAGAAATGAAAAGAGCTGCTACCAAGACAGTAGAAATGTTTTTTGATTTTACATTTGCTTATTTGGCTGACGACTTACAACATTTATGATAGAATTAGTTACATTTTTTTTGTGTTTCCAATTGGAGCACAGGCAGGTCAAGTGACATCCTCATAGTCACACAGTGTCAGTAGCATGATTTAAACCCAAAGCCTTGGGGTCTGAAGTCCAAAGCCTTAAACACTATGTCACACTGCCTGGAACTTTTCGGAAAGTTCATTTTTCTTACACATTCTTTTTCCTGTGCCTGGCACATCAAAACATTTAAGAAAGCAGTAGAGGGCAAAGATCTGATTGTCATTATATCTTATGCTTGAACTCTGATATTAGCTTTAAAAAAGTAGACTTATGAAATAGGGAATTGCTTCAAAAAATAAAAAAGGTTGGAGTTTACTTTCCGTACTGTTTATAGTGTGGCTGCATAAGCTTGTCTGTGCGGTTGCTAAGACATGTAATCATCTACAACAATTCACAGGGACACTTCTAAAAGAATACTATTACTGTGCTTCTTTATGACAGCACCCCGGTTTCTAAGAACAGGAACATGCTGGTTTTGTTTCTATGAATATCCAGCTGGTCTCTTGTGGTTGATACAGGTTTTGTTGCTGGTGTATGAAAGAGCAAGTTCTGGGTGTATGCCAAATGCTTAAAGCAAAAGTTAGTGAGAACCCTCCAGGATTTATATCAGCATTCCAAACATCTCAGCAAGAGCTAACTGGCTTTTGAACAGTAGACTCATTTATTCTTCTTTTTCATATACTGTATATTCAGATCCACACGAGAGAATATTGCTATGAATCACCTATAAAGGAAAGTGACAAACATGCACCTTACTGCCAACTTACATTCTGGCCATTCCTTGTGTACACTTTTTTCTGTATTATAAAATTTCTCACAAATGTATTTCATACTGGTTCTGGAAAAGACCTAGATCAAGTGGAGGCATTGTTACAATCTTAAAATCTGCAATTCCTTTTTCACCACATGCACACTTAATCCACTTAAGAGTTACAGGAGAATTATTCTCTGTGTCACTGGGTATAGTGTTGGAGCCAATCCAGGATGGAGTGCAAAATCATCACAAGGCACACTCAAGCACATGCCACACTCATTTACACAGCACTAACTTAGACCTAATAGTTAACCTAACAGCATATTCTAATTGAGTTCGGATAACATTTTTAATGGAATGGCTCAAAATAATCTGTTCATCCATCCATTGTAAATTTTTGCAGAATATATTACAGAATAATAATCTCTTGTAGCCTGCAGTGAAGGATGTTTAACAATGATACAAAAAAGAAACTGTCTCACAGAGAGCAACATGTTTAAGGAGCAGAAGGTTATAATTATTTAGTATTGCTTTAATGCATTTTTATATTATACCACCATTTTCTGAAGGTCTGTTGTAGCTTTTGAGCTAATGTACTCAGAAACAGGCACAATTAAGTTGTCTTACTCTTCTAAAATAAATTAATCAGAAAAGTGCAGAACATTCTAGGATAATTTATAGATCCAAATTACAATATCTGCATTTATTTCAGCTTTTGTGCCAAGCCATTGTGGTATTAATGAAATCTAGACATATTAAGCTTTTAATTAAAAAAGTAAAAATATTGTTACAATATATACTGTATATGTGGCAGCTCATCCTTTTGTGCTTCACTAAAAGGAGGAAAGGTTAAAAATGACAAATACAATGAAAAGAGCTTAGGGTAAAAAGGAAAGATTTGCAAATATCAGGATGCAAAAAATGTCTCTTAAATCCCTGAACATGTTCATCTTTTTAGTTACAGTTTATAAAAGTATTGGGAAACAAAGCACAGATATTGTGATACAGACTTTGAGATGGCATGCTGCATCATCACTTTTTTTTTCAGTACTCTTCCTTGATTTGTCTAATAAATAGCCAGATAACAGCTGTTGTTCTAGTAAAAAAAATTAAAAAGTAACCCAAACCGAAGATGCCTTTACTACAATTAAAAAAAACCTCACTGCCAAAAAGTCTAGATTTCTTTTTAAAAGGCAGTTAAAATTATTAACAACCTTCTCAAATACAAACTGATTTTTGGTGATATAAATTGTAATAGGAAAATGCATAATTGTTGTAAGACTTTATTTTAGAGCAGTTAGGCCTGTGGTAATTAGTAAAGGTGGCACACTGCCGGCTCTCATTTTATGAATAGTCTGAAATCAGAGACTGTTTTTGCCTTATACAAAAGCCAAAGAAAACTGTAAGGTGTTACATGATTTAAACACATTTGTTGTCTTTTTTATTGGTTATAAGAATTAAAAAAACTTTTAAGTGTAAGGTCCTTTTTGTTAAATGTGGTTTATCTACATCTGGTGTTCTCTCATTGTTTGACAGTGTGTTGCTGTCATCTTCCTCTTACCACATTAAAAAGTAGAAATTGACATGAGCAGTGATTCATTCAAGTTACAGCCTGTAAGCTGCTATGATGTATTTAAACTGTGGAATTCCCTGCTGTTCAAGGATTTCCGGTACTAGCTTCCTATTTCCAATAGTTTCACTGGATTTACGATCAAATGAGACATTCAGCAGCATGATCCAACAGGCTTGTTATGAATGGAATTTTTGATACGTTGACTTGAGTGTGGTGTGAATTTTAGTAGTGTGTACTCGGCTACTGGGAAAAAAAAGAGCTGGCCAAGGTCCTGAAATGTCTTCAAAGTTTGAGTTTCCTGTTCAGTAGCTGCTCTTGAAAGAGATTTGCCTTCAAAAAGGCTTTAAGGTTTACAGTCATAAAGGTGCAATTAAGATATTTCATGTGGTTGCCTGCCAATAATTAAATGGAGACGTATTTCCATCTCTTAAGTCCTTAAAAATGTACATATTGATAGAGTGATACTTCATTTTGAGAAAAGTATTGCAGAAGTGAGATACACTTTAAAACATTTTTAAAAGTAAATATTTTTCTCACCACTGTAAGAAATAAAAAAAAATACATGTACAAAAATGAAAAGGAACATGCATTGCAACTATAGGTAAAAGTACAACAAAAACCATTTATGTGTATAAATATATATGCATACACACACACACACACACACACACACATATATATATATATATATATATATATACACACACACACACGCACACCAATATAAATAATATACACAAACATAAACACTCATACACACTACTAATGGTCCATCAAAAAGAAAAAAAAACAAAAATGCATGATTGCTCAAATGAATCAGATTGAGAAATTCTTACCTGTAAAGGTCATAACAAAGACACATATGGAAAGAGTCCATGATACCCTGCTGTTGGATTCATTCAGTTGTGTCATTAGGTCCTCAAAAAATATTCCAAAGCTCTTAATTATTCCATATGTAAATACTTCCACAAAAAAGAAGGCCACAGCCACAACCCATCCCCAGCCTCCATCAGGCTCTTCTGTGTAGACATTTGGACCTCTGCACCCCTTCACTCGAGCAATAAAACCCATCATTCAGACTGTCCTCACTGTGGAAAATAAACTCAAGTTAGCCTCTTTTTGGGAATAAATCAACAAATGCCACCTCAAGTACAGCAGGTCACATTATCAGGTAAATAAAATATATTTGTGTGTATGTGTTCTTCATTACCAGGCTCTAGTTCTTTTGTTTAATACAGGTTATTTAAGCATCTTGCTTTAAATCAGTTACGGAGTTGAAGATAACTTCATTATTTTTAAACTCTTACCTGATTTTCAATATATGAGCCACTCTTTATAGCAGCATCTTATCTTTACTTAATAGACTAAATATAGTCTATGACGCAAGTAACTGAAGAAGACTGATTTAGCAGCAGACACTCTTGACTTAAATACGACACACAAAGAAGGCGCTTCAGAAGGGAATGAGAGGGCATGAGCTCAAAATACTAACTAGTGTAAACTGATAAGACACAGCTATTGGGTATGTTAAATGAGAGGTTAAATCTACTGGCTGGCCAACAGAGCCTTCTCGTGATTTTTAGCATAATAGAAAAGAAGCATATAAATCTGTTTCATGCCTCTTAAAAATTTTAGTTCCACCAGCCAAAGTGTTGTGCTGTTTATTTTAAAGGCATCGTTCTGCTGTTACATTATATTTATTAATGTTTAAAATTTAATTTTAAACAGTCAGTCATTGTCCAACTCGCTATATCCTAACATAGGGTCATGGGGTCTGCTGGAGCCAGTTCCAGCCAACACAGGGCGCAAGGCAGGAACATACACTGGTCAGGGCGCTAGCCCACCGCAGAGCACACACACATACACCAAGCACACACTAGGGACAATTTAGGATCGCCAATGCACCTAACCTGCATGTCTTTGACAACTGCAAAAAACAATTTTATGTTGCAATGCCTCAGATCTTACATTACAAGACATATATATATATATATATATATATATATTAGAAATACTCTGTAAATTATTGTTTTGACAAAATAAATCTATTGCATGTTTTTCTTTATGTAAAATGTTTCAGCAAATAGGTATGCTCTATCTGCTATTTAAGAATGCAAAGAACAACAATGATACAAAGTCATTTTTGTTTTTACAAAACAAAGAAACAAATAGCTAGTAACAAAAAGGCATGATTAAAAATTGAAGTAATTAGTAGTGTTCTGTTTAAAGCCCATGTTAGCAAGCCAATAGTTCAAAAGAGTAATGATTTAGTATCAATGCAGTGGCCCTGTTGTCTAAATTGCAGAATAAATTTTGAAAATATGTTCAGTTAACAGGACACAGACACAAAACTATAAGAACTTTTGATTTGATGTGCCTGCATACTGTGCTAGTAACTGTGACTGCTGCTAATTCTGTCATCCATTTTACTGCAGCACTGCTGCAGTGGGAGAGAAAGAGCAAGAGTGGGAAAGTGATAGCCTCTGCCTACACTACCACTTTCTGCACTAGAACCATTCCAGTGAGTCTTCATTATTAATCTGCGACTGGAAGAGCTCAATGCAGCTAAATAATAGAATATGGAAAGACGCTTTATGTTATTGTGGGTCATGCAGACATAACCTCCCAGCTGACACTTCTTAAACAGGTGATGCCAACAACAAAGTATCTCATGACACTGAACAAAGCGACAAACTTCTTTAGGATACTGAATTGTTTTACTGGTGTTGGGGCACTAGCATCTCTCCAATGTCCAGTTATTGGCAGGTTTTCATTATGGGCACCAGCTGCAGTGCCATATAAAAATGTCTACATGTTAGGCTAGGAGGTCTGTTCAAATTAGAGTAACAGAAGTAACTAAAAACCAGAAACCCACAACAAAGGTGGACCTGGTCACTCTGTCACGCCAGGAGAGCCATGATCTCCTATCTACCACAGATTTTCTAGTATTTTTTTAGACTCTTCCATTTTATTACAGGGGTGATTCCAGCTATTATTAAACTAAGCAACGGGGGAAAAATTCCGTATAAAATGTTAACATCAGTGAGGATTTTGTGGATACATTTTCTATTTTCCTTATAGTTTTTAAAATTATTGGAGTTGCGGCTATAGAACTAATTTCCCGCTTTGTAGTCAGGGTGGTACCTTCTGCACAAGGGCTAATAAACGTTTTTCTTATCGCAGATTTGAGATACAGCGCCCAAGCGCAGATGAGCCAACAAGTGTAGATTACTTTGGAGTGTATGAAATTCGGAATATTTTGGTCGATCTATTTTTCCTCATAACCCGAAAAGAAATCACTTAGTGTTCCTTCGGTGTATCTTTGTAGCGCTCTCGGGTCTACTCGCGTGTGGAGTAGGGGGCGCCCTGAAATCTGCTTGTCTGTTCCACAGCAGCTCGTCCGAGGCGCATGTTCGGGTTCATTTGAAAAGCAAACCGGTGTTCATAAGAGCAGATCGATCCCAGCGGTCTTGGGGAGACACGCCGTCGTTTCTGTCGAATTTACAATAACTTATTCGCACGCAACCCGGCGCCTGTCAAAATGCCTCCACCACTTTGCTTGGCTTCATATTGCGACCTTCGGATTAACGATGATGCAACAGAAAAGTTTCCGCCTCGCTTCGTACATTTTCGTTCTCGCACCTTGAGAGGCACTTTATAGAGCAGACACACAGGAGACTGTTTTATTTTCTAATGACCTTATTTGACAGGCAGTAAATAAACAATAAGAATTTAAGCGTGACGGTATTACTTTCACTCACAGTGCGACATTCAAATTGATAAATTTAATAATTTGCCGACTTACCGGTGTACTGGGTGAGAATCGATGTCCTTCACAAAAAAAATATATAAATGTGTATAAACACTTCAATGTTTATCTAAACTAGCCTATCATGGTTATTTTTTCCCTTGTTTTACCCCGTCTCATTTAACTATTTCGCTCTCTGATGTTTTCACTAAACGTGGTGGCTTCACGTATGAGCTGTTAAAATTATTTTACAAAAAGAAATTTAAATGTAAGACAAAGCTCTTCGGGGATCCCCTTCCCTCCGTTCTATCTGGCCGTCCCGTACTGCTCCTCGGCCACCCTTCTGCCACCTTCTAGTCTCCCCTGTCTCACCCGAGCCCCGCTTGCCAATTTTCTCTGTTGTCTCGCTGCTTTATATTCCGGCTCAAGCCGGTCCACCACTCACACGAGCGGGCGGGCGGGCGCGCGCCCATGTGCGAGGCACTTTTTTCCTGCCTGTGATGCGCGCGCTCATTGATTGCTCATACTTTATGCCGAGTAGAATTAGAGAGCTATTGTATTTTAGATTTATATTAAAAATGAAAAAATAACACTGAGTCATTTTTAAAGAATCTAAAATACAATCTGGAGGTACGGTGCAAATAAATTTACGAAGCAACAGAGGTGTTGGAGAGTTAAAGTAACTCAATACCGTTTTAAAGCGCATTGGCACCTGCGCCAGGGAGATGGCGGCTCTTTCGAGCTCAGTTCTCACAAGTCAAACGGAGTTTGGGTTAAGATTCGTGGCAACAGTTTTATCGCAGGCCGGCACGCCGTTCTGCTACATCACTGGACACGCTACATCATTCCTAGAGCCGATACGCGAAACTGTTAGGGTAAAAAGTGAGAAGCAAATAGCTAGTAATGTATTGGTAAGTTAACAGTTTATTGTAAATCATAGAGACAAACCTAAACAAAGTACCATCCTTACCATCCTTTAAACCCGCTTAATCCAGGACAGGGTCGCGGGGCTAGAAAAGGGTGGTCCAGATCTAATTATGCAGATCCAGATCGTCTGGATGACTTTGATTTATGCGGGCACGATTCCAGTTCGGCGCGAAGACGATTCTTCATGTCGTCAGTTCGCACATTTCTCGATAGTCCGGGATTTTTCGGTTGATTTTCTATGTAGTAAACTCAATAAGTTATAGCGTAATGAAATTTGCATAATTAGATCTGGACCACCCTATATATTCATTATACTGTACTCGGCGCGTCCACCTCAAGTACACAGTACTGTCAGGGTATGGAACTGATCTGACAGCTCAGGAACTGGAAAAAAATACGAGATTTAACTTGTTGATCTAAACGTTTCCGGGAAGTTCATGCAAGTTAAAGTCCTGGTTCATGTTTATGTCATTCGTGGTCGTTCTTTATATTGGGTAACATTTTTATTGTAAGTGTTCAATATCCGTAAATGACAGTATTTAAGTAGGTCTGTCCTGTGGTGATCTTTCACAAATGTGAATTAAAAATTGAGCATATATATATATATATATATATATAGAGAGAGAGAGAGAGAGAGAGGGCTGAGCACATGAAACAATTTATTATTGTATCAATTGACTTCTTATTATTAGCTTTGTAATAATCATAACCTGCATGTCTTTTTCATACAAACTGTATACATTATAGTGTAGTATATATATATATATATATATATATATATATATATATATATGTGTATATATGTGTGTATATATATATATATATATATATATATATATATATATATATATATATAGCATAGTTTACTGTCAAATAATGCAAAGAGTATGCAACACAATAGTGCTTGTCTCTGTAAAGTATTTGTATTGGCTTTGCATAGCTATGATGAGTGCAAGAGCAATAAGACCGGGAGTTTCTGGGGGTTGGTGGATTTTGTTGCCGTTCTCGATAGGGTGTTAAAAAACCACCTGGTGGATGTCACTGTATTTAAGGGAACTTCCAAAATTGTACAGAACAAGCTTTTTGACATCCCAGTACACTTGGTGCCATGCATACATTTTCAAATCTAATTAAAAAAAAATGCATATGTTCAGACTGGTATTTGGGTAGTGTTGTCATCTGCTGATGTTTTTTATATTGTTGTTGCTCCGTATTTTGTTTTAATATTTCATTTTATTCAATGTTTTACTGTTTAGTGCTTTATAAATATTTTTTACTTACTTAAAACAAGAAGGTATTTATTTTGCCACAAGTACGATAAGAAAAGTGTCATTTCAGTATCACTAATGGAACTTCTCAAACTTTTCAAAATTTCAAAGTTTTAAACGTGCTGTTTTTTGTGAGATTAGGGTTCGTAACTTTATATCATTAACAATTTATGACTTGTGACAATTGATATGAAGTAAATATGTTCAAGTTCTGCTGTGACTCCAAAAATATGCATTTTTAAAATGGTTTGTCTGACACCCATTAAGATGCCTAAATTTCAAACTCTTAATCTGTTGGTGTCCTGCAGCCTATCAAACATTAGAGATTTACATAATTTTTCTACATATTAGGAAGTTTTCCAAAGTTCATAAAACCTTTCTCAGAAACACCATGACTCAGAAGAGGCTGAATGCATTGGCCATCCTGTCAATGGAAAAGGAGGCTGGTGACTGACATGACTCCATTTAATCAGAAAGTAACTGAGAAATTTTTAGGCCTGAAGGAAAGTAGGGCAATATTTATATTCAAGTAGTGCTGCTGGGTAGTGTGTAGGCAACATTACTGTTTGGGTGTGTGTTTTTTGTTATCTTTTCTCTTGAGCTACAGTATGTAGCACTGCTTCACTTCCCACCCCCCAAAAAAAAACTGTTTCCCCACCCAATTTTTTTTCAGCAGATTCTATTGGAATTGGGGTGACAGTTCTCCTTTCAGTATGACAGCATACAGACAAAACAGTGCTGGTGAGACTTCAAAATAGGTTTCAGACTATGTGAGTGACCAAACTAAAGCCCAGACTTGAACCCTATAAAACATTTGTGGAGAGCCCTGGAGATGGCAGTTTACAGACACGTCCCATCCACTCTAACAGGTTTGAGAGGATCAGCCAGGAAGAATGGGGAAAAAATCCCAAATCCAGGGGTGCAAAGCTTTAAAGATTTACCCAAAAAGACTTTAAATTGTAATTGCTGCCAAAGGGGCTTCTACAAAGTTTAGAATTAAGGGGCTGAATACTTCTAGGAATGACAAGTTTCAGTTTTTGTTTTTTTCATAAATTTGCAAACCTTTGAAAATATGTTTTCACTTTGTAATTATGGGTTGTTTATTCTAGATTGATGGGCATGGATGGCAAATTCATCCATCTAAAATTAAATCTACATCACAATAAAGTGTGCAGAAACACTTGAACCCACAGTATATAACCCTGGTGGGATTTTCATACTTCTATGACAGTGAGCAAATGCACATCACAGCATACATTGTCATTAATGGGGTGTCATCTGATGAATCAACCATATCCATTCTGGTCAATGAAAAACAAAGCACAATTCAAGTGGGATAAATAACAAACACTTGGCCCATGGGCTTGGTAAACTGGACTAATGAATCCCACTTGTTTTCCTGTTCCTGCTAATGAGAAAGAGAACAGAATATGTCTAAAAACCCAGAGCCCATGGACTGTTCAGCTCCGTGTTAACATAAAAGTCAGTTGTGGATTAGCAATGGCATAACAGTGCAGACTGGCAGTGACAGAGTGATGGTGTTGATGTTGGTGTTGTAACGGCCGACTCCTTACCCAGCTGGCAGCCACATTACCAGGACCTGTGGCCTGGATAAATTACTGAGTTGAACCTACTTATAGCAAGCCGTACCTCTGACAAATAATATTTTCCCCTCAATTGACGGTTAAACACAAGCAAACAAAAGCAGATATGTAAAAAAGTGTATAAATACAGGGTTATTCAAAAAGAATGAACTGATTTCATTACAAAATATTTTATTAAGTAAAAGTAATACAAAACTCAGCAAAGTCACAAGTATTCTATTCACAAACAAGTTTTATTTCCTGTCTTACAATTGTTCAATGTGGCCACCACCTGCAGCACGGCAACATCAATGCGATGAGAGAATTCCTCCCAGGCGCGTATCAGCATATCACGTTCCACTGACTGGATCGCTGTTGTTATTCAATGTTTAAGCTCATCGAGGTTCATGGGTAGCGGTGGAACATAAACGAGATCTTTTATATATCCCCACAAGAAAAAATCTCACACGGTGAGGTCTGGAGATCTCGCAGCCCAAGCACAAAGAACAATATCAGTGGAATGTGATATGCTGATACGCGCCTGGGAGGAATTCTCTTGCCCGTGCTGCAGGTGGTGGCCACATTGACCACTTGTAAGACAGGAAATAAAACTTGTTTGTGAGTAGAATACTTGTGACTTTGCTGGAGTTTTGTATTACTTTTCCTTAATAAAATATTGAATAATGAAATTGGTTCATTCTTTTTGAATAACCCTGTATATTAAATACAACACAACAACAAAAACAATAATACAAATCCATCCATCCATTATCCAACCTGCTGTATCCTAACTACAGGGTCACGGGGATCTGCTGGATCCAATCCCAGCCAACACAGGGCGCAAGGCAGGAAACAAACCCCGGGCAGGGCGCCAGCCCACCGCAGTAATACAAATCCCCTATGTAGAATATATCTATATAGGTATATCCCTCCACCAAAGCAGCAAAGTGAAAACACCACATATACAAAAATAACAAAACCTCCCTTGCCCCTGCAACGTATAACAAACACAAAACACAAATAACAATGGATGAATACTGAAATGTCAATGAATGTGAAATTGAGTCCGGGTAAATCACTGTCCAGAATACAGATGACTGATAAAAAAATGGTTGCGTTTGAATCTCCAGAATAAAAATGGAACAATCTCACCGTGCTTCCTCAGCGTATGGTGGATAATAATGTCCAAACCCGGGATTTCTGGCGATCATTGAGCTGTCGTGTATCTGGTGGAATGAGAAGCAAACTGGGAACAAGGCGTGATGTGAATAATGGCAGAAAATGATGATCTGTTGTCGGTAATGAAATCTCCGTCTCTCTCCTTTTTTTCCTCTTTCCCTCCTGATCGTTTAAATAGTGATGAGCAGGATGTAACTGGAAAAACTCCAGTACTGACTTGTCCAGGGGTTGCTGCCTCCCTGAAACATCCTTTCCCGTTTCCCATTACGGGGACGACATTTAAACAGACAACATATTAGTTTAAACGGGGTGCTGTGACGAGATGCGACTGGGTACAACACTATAAACAACAATACCTATGTGGCCCTGCTACAGTGTTGTTTTTGTGGCACTAATTGATGGTCTGGATATATGTAGATGTATATTTTTTGGATAGGGGATTTTTGAATATCACTGGTGAACCATCTGCAAATGGTCCTTTTTAGCAGGTGAATGGTCCATGCCACAAGAAAGAGTTCATCTTAATGGAGTGGCTTCTCCAGTTACCAGGTTTCAAATTAACTGCATCTCTGGGATGAGGTAAATCATGATATTTTGGTTAGAGATTCACCACAAAGTAACCTGCAGTAATTTTGGAACACAAGAGTTAACATGGACCTACATATCTATGTCACATTTTTGACTCACTGTTCAATCCATAACTCTGATGAATGTAGACTGATTATGCTATTCTGAGAAGAAACAGGTCAGATGTACTAGAACAAAAGTGCCCAGTAAAGTGACCTCTCAGTAAGTGTATATTCATAGGCCTCAAGCCTTCAGGTTGTGGGCCCAAATCCTGCTACTAACACTGTATGACTATGAATATGTCACTTCACCTGCCTGTGCTCCAAATGGAAAAACAAAAGAAATGGAAGCAATTGTATCTCTAATGTTGCCTTGGATAAAGGCGCCAGCCAAAGAATAATAATAGTAGTTGAACCTTAAGTTTGTATATATTTTGTTTTAAATGTATATTCCAATGCTTTATGATATACTTTTTTTTTTAATTTTGGGTTAATGAAAAAAGTTAAAGTTTTCTTTTTACCTCATCAACAGTCTGAATAAAGGTGGCCATGAGAACAACAACAACATTTATTTATATAGCGCATTTTCATACAAATAATGTAGCTCAAAGTGCTTTACAAGATTAAGAAAAGAGAAATAAAAAGACAAAGTCAGAATTAAAATTAGACAACACTAATTAACATAGAATAAAAGTAAGGTCCAATGGCCAGGGAGGACAGAAAAAACAAAAAAAACTCCAGACGGCTGGAGAGAAAAAAAATAAAATCTGCAGGGATTCCAGACCATGAGACCGCCCAGCCCCCTCTCGGCATTCTACCTAACATAAATGAAAACGTCCTCTTTGTATTTAGGGTTTTCATGGAAGGACTAGATGATGATGGTCATGTAGACTTCTGGCTTTTAATCCATCAATGTAGGAAGATCATGGTGCTTTGATTAGGTGGTGGTGGCGCAGGTCGCCATCACAGAAAAGCGGGAAAAGAAACAGGAGAGAGAGTAGAGGTCAGTACGGATTTTAGAGTCACCATGAATAGTTATGGTAATAAATTGAATATACAGAGTATCAGGATTAAATTAAAATTAAGTTATGAGAAGGCCATGTTAAAGTAATGAGTTTTTAGCAGTTTTTTTAAAGTGCTCTACTGTACTAGCCTGGCGAATTCCTATTGTCAGGCTATTCCAGATTTTAGGTGCATAACAGCAGAAGGCCGCCTCACCACTTCTTTTAA
This sequence comes from Polypterus bichir lapradei, assembly GCA_026402145.1. NCBI lineage: Eukaryota > Metazoa > Chordata > Cladistia > Polypteriformes > Polypteridae > Polypterus > Polypterus bichir. The sequence continues at coordinate 29,486,239 of JANRMT010062846.1, read as the reverse complement.
GGTTACCTCTTGGAATTTTAAGCAGACACTCATTTGAGGATCTAAGGTTACCATTTGGAATATAAGGTGTCAGACATTCTGATATATAAGATGGAGCGAGATTATTTAAGGCTTTGTAAACCATAAGCAGTATTGTAAAGTCAGTTCTGAATGACACAGGTAACCAGTGTAGTCACATCAAAACCAGAGAAATGTGCTTGGATTTTCTTTTCCTAGTTAGGATTCTAGCAGCTGCATTCTGCACTAGTTGCAAATGATTTATGTCTTTTTTGGGTAGTCCTGAGAGGAGTGCGTTACAGTAATCTAGACGACTGAAAACAAAAACGTGAACTAATTTCTCAGCATCTTTCAATGATATAAGAGGTCTAACTTTTGCTATGTTTCTTAAGTGAAAAAATGCTGTCCTAGTGATCTGATTAATATGCAATTTAAAATTCAGGTTACAGTCAATAGTTACACCTAAGTTCTTTACCTCTGTCTTGACTTTTAATCCTTATGCATCAAGTTTATTTCTAATAACCTCATTATATCCATTATTGCCAATCACTAAAAGTTCTGTTTTCTTTTTATTTAGCTTGAGAAAATTACTATTCATCCATTTAGAAAAACAAGTAAGACATTGTGTTAGTGAAACAACAGAGTCGGGGTCATCGGGTGCTATTGATAAATGCAGCTGTGTGTCATCAGCATAGCTGTGGTAGCTCACGTTATGCCCCGAGATAATCTGACCTAACTAGTAGGTAATAGTTGGTGTTCGGTGTGTTGGTTCGAGCCTCTTCCAGATAGCTGAGTTTTTAAGGCAAAGTCTTTTCAAGGCTATACCAACAATTGTGCTAAAACCAAAACTTATCAGTAGTGGTTGATCCTGTGGATGAAATCAGCTTGTGAAACAGAGAGGTCAATGGAGAATAGTCATACGAGCAAACAGATAGTCCACCACCTTGCTAATCACATCCAAATTCAGTTTCAGCATTCAGCATGAGAGAGGCGCTATATAAATAAAATGTGCTGTTATTATTATTATAAACATAGGTACACAGAACATCATTTCAAAAGTACTACTTATTGGACTTTGTCTCAAATGGGCTACAACAGCTGAAGATCACGGTGGGGGTGAACGTTATCCTACAAAATCAAGAAAGTAGGCATCCAGTGGGCACTGATGCATCAAAACTGGACCAACCAGAAACTGAAAACAGGTGCTTACTCTGGTTAATCCAGGTTCATGTTTTCATTATGCTGATTGAAGGATCAGAATTTGGACCAAGCAGCATGATTCCATGGGGCTGTCCTGTTGGGTATCAACAGTACCGGCTGGTGATGGCAGTTGTGAGGATGTGGGATGGATCCCTGGCACCCACTGAAGAATTTTTGAATGAACATCATTGCTGAATAAGATCATCCCTTCATTGCTACAGTTCATTCACATTCAGAAGGACACTTCTAGGATGATCATTCACCACGTTACAAAGCGTGTATTGTCACTTACTGGTTCCAGGAGCTGGTTGCAGTGAGTGTTCATTGATTCAGTGACCTGGAGAGTCCACAAATCTCAACCCTCAAAACTTAAGTGGAAACTGCAAGACTGTGCAGCCATTACATTTGCAGTGAAGTGTAATGCAATTTGACATGTTACAACAATCCTGAACAATGTATCCAACATCTTGTACAATTCATGCTGTTCTAAACGTCAAAGTAGACCCAACAAACTACTAAATTGGTTTACCTAATAATAATAATAAAAAGACACTTCTTGAAATTCAGCTTTGGTTGATGTAAAGGCTGAAATCAGGATAGATTATATCAGACTATTTTATTTTGAATAAGAGGTTATAATAACATAATTGAAAACAAATTGATAATTTTAAGAAAAAGTCATAAGAAAAAAAAAACTTTTACTTTCTTGATAAATTAAAAGCATAGAATATTGTGAATTTCAAGTCTCCCAAAGTTTATATCATCAAGAAACTGTTTTTATCTAATGTAGACAATGTACTGCATACTGTAATGTAGCAAACTTCAAAACCAGTTCACATTACATTATTGTACCATTTTAAATAGACTGTGTTAATTTAGGGTACTGTTAAAAATATGCAATATATATGTGCATTTGTGTGTTAATTCATATATTCATTGAGCCTGTTTAATCAAATTAGTGGTTGCAGGAGATGGAGCCCATCCTGCAAGCACTGGGTGCAGTACAAAGCAAGAGCCAGCCATCGAAGAACTCATGGCACACTCCCTCATCATCAGGTAATTTGCAGTTGTCTTCTGGATACAAATCAGAGTAGTTGTGCAAATAATTACAAAGACACATGCAGGGTGTGCATACGAAAGGCACGTGTGGCCAGTTGCCAAAGAAAAAGTAAACAACAAGTTCTGTGTAATGTTGTAAATAGTAATGAAATAGTGAGCTTAGTGAATATTGAAACCAACCCACGACACCTGTTGATTGTCACCTGGGGAGCATTCTGTGAAGAAGTTTGTTACTCAAAAATATGCTGTCTTGTTGATTGGCCTGGACATTATTGGGCCTGGGGATGGTTTATTAATATAAAGGTAACACAAGAGAGAGATACAAAGTAACAAATGATTGTACAGTGTTGCAAAAACGAGACATATGAGTCATGAAAAGGTTTGGGGCAGCCACCCGTATAATTGATTTCCTGGCTGCAAAGTCGATCAAATGAATACAGCACTGCTATGCACAACAAAACAGAAGTGCAAGTCCAAAACAGAACTGAGGGAATAGGGAAAAGGTGGAGGCTTTTAAAGGGGAAGACAGGAAGTGGAGTCAAAGGGGTCGGGCTCATGAAGGTCTTCTGCCATTGGTGTGAGCCCGGACGTGACATCACAGGGGCCAGCAATGTCTCCTTCCATTGGCTTGGTCCCGGAAGTGACGTCAAGAGGACCAGGTGGGATCTCCCGTGAATGGTCTGCAGGCAAGGGAGAAAAAGAGTCCGTGCAGTCTGCCACATCCCGGTATGTCTCGGAACTGCCTTTACTCAAGCCCTTTAGCTGCCTCCCATGCGCAAGTCTGTGACAACAGAAACAAATAGTGACAACACATTGCATCAATTTTACCTGCATGTACAGTTTTAAAGTCTTTGACTACTCAGTGATCTTGCCAGTGATGAAAAACAACAATGCTTCATACACCAGATAAATCTCCCTCTCTCCTTCCCAACTGTCTTGTTCTCTGTCTGGTGTTCTCTCCGTCCTCTGTCTGCGTTATATGAAAAAACAGTGCCTGGAGGAAAACATAAGAAGAAATGATCAGCAGATGTCAGAAGTAAAATAAAGACTAAGACAATCTTCAAAGCCAGAAGTACTCAACCCTTGTTGTAAGCCTGACTTGGATGAGGTTAGTTTTACACCTTGAGGTGGGGCAAAATCAGAACTTGAAGTGGGCCTGTATGCACCAGTACTCTGCACCAGCATTTTCTTATTGCATTATGAGTACCATTAATTAGTGTATGAGTGCTGGTGCGTAGTGCTAATTCTGATCACATTGGCAACCCTTATTTTAACAACGGTATGTTGTTCACACCTCCAACGGGGAGCTCCACTCCGATGTTTTGATATAAATTGTGTATATCAGTGTACCTTCAGACCAACAAGGGGGGCATCCCATCCTCCTGTTTTTCATTGTGCACAACAAGGAGTACTGGCCATTCTTTTTTTCCAATTCAAACACTGGGTAAAATAATCCTTACCAGAGGATCTCTGTATTTTTCAGTTCCATTCGAATCCCTGAAATGATGGATTTACAGATATGTTGATGTGTACTGGACTGGTTTAACCTTTTTTTTTTTTTCTTTTACTGACTTTTTATAAAGGCGCAGTGATCTTTACTGAGACGTGAATGTGCAATGCAGTCTGTAAAAAGTTACTGACATGATTTATTACTCCAGTAATAAATTATTTTATCCCACCTCCGGGCATAAAATTATTCCTGTCTGAATAGGGTTTTAATCAAACATTACCACTAAGATTTTTTGAAGTGTAAACCAAGAGAGATATACGAAAACATTGAAGGTTCAAAACAAGGAGATCAATAAGTCCCAAAACGATAAAGCCAAAGAGCAGGACAAAAATCGAGGTCAGAAAGACAAAATGAAAATCAGGAACTGAAGAGATCACATCATAAAATATGGAATACTTGCACTAGGTATACCAAACGTTTTTGTTATCCGTGGCACGGATAAAGGCACAGCAAGGTGAGCAGCTTTTTAAACCCATTGCTGCAATTGCCAATAGGTGACAAACCCAGGCGCCACACCCGCCAATGACTGGAAAGGTTACCTTGGCAACTGGAGCAAACTGTGGTGCACTCAAGGCACATGAGACAACCGGCAGAAGAAATTAAACTCAAAAATGTAACCTCCTTAATCTTGTCAAGGGTACAGTATTTATCTGATGTATCTTCAGTTCCCTTTACTGCAGTCCACAACTTAATTTATGGACTATCTAGTCATTCTGTCCTAAGGTTATGTGAGTTATACACTTAAAACAAAAAGGAAAAAATGCAAAGTACATGAGATTAAAACAATAACAGAAAACTTTGTCACAGTTCCTTACTGCGTTGCTATTCACAGGATTGCATTGTTCTGACGTATAAGGGCTGACGTGTTTTTTTTTTTTAAATAAACCAAAAGACAAGCAAACATTCTTAACTGGGAAGACAATTATACACCATTGTCAAGCCAAAAATCAAAACCCTAAATCCAAACTTGACGAACAAGCTGAAATTGTTTTACCAGGATCCCCAACTAAACCAGCACACACTAATTTTTTCATTATTTCTCCTGAAATTCAGATGAGTAAGAAATGTTTATGGTGACGTTTATACCCACAACCCTGTGATGTCACCAGCCGTGCACTTCTGGGTCGATTCACCTAGCAATGTGACAACAACTGCTCCACAAACTGCTTCTACCCGTGTTGGCATTATGGAAAAGATGGAAAATTAATTCAGCTTTTGAATGATAAAAGTCAAATTTAAATTTTCATGGTTATAAAGCCCCTGACTGTACGAATAAACATTCAGATAATGCACTAAAAATGTAAGAAAAATGCAAATCATAACCATTGCAGCACTGCTCTGTGTAACACGGTATCATCACAATCCACCAGAGCACAAATGTATAAACGTGGCAGATTGCAGTTCTCTTTTTTGTAGTGCCTGCAGTCCTAAAGTGATGATTGGTTATTCCATAACATATACTTACCATACCTCACCATCTTGCGAATACTTACCTGAAAAAAAATGGTTATCAACATTTGCAGAACCAAACAGCCTCTACGCCCAATTACTATTCAGGGAGTGAAAATGGAGGGAAGTCCACATCAATGACTGGTCTTTGTAACACACAGGAACAATATAAGAAAGGGCAAAGCAGGCGTCTTTTTCTTCTGAGACTGCGCACCTTTAATGCAGGTAGTGACATCCTTTATATGTTCTAGTTGTGTGGTAGCCAGTGTGGTTTTCTATGCTGTGGTGTGCTGGGCTGGTAACATCATTTCCAGAGAGGCCCCCAAATCAATAAACTAATCGAAAGGGCAGACTTACTTCTGGGACACTCTCTGGACTCATTCTTAAGGATAAAATTCAAACCAAACTAAGTGCCATTATGAACAATGCTGCACAACCTGGCTCTGACACACCAGCACTGACGACTTTCAGCCAATGAATCTTTAAGCAGAAGTGCGTGAAGAAATCCTATGGGGACTCGGTTATACCAACAGCAATACATCTGTATAATGTCTCACTGAAGTCAGAAGTTTTCTTTTTTTCATTCCAGTGTGTATTTTGTGAGGGGTTTGCTGTTTACCATATTAGAATACTATCTATTTATTTATTGAACATCTGTAAGAAGTCACATTTTTCCTGGGGATTCTATCTATCTATCTATCTATCTATCTATCTATCTATCTATCTATCTATCTATCTAAGATTTGACATTTGGATTTTCATGGACACCTTAACAAAAAGCTAAACATATTTTAATATGTGTTGTCATGAATGACAATAATAAAAATTCACAAAACCAGGAGTGACAGAAACAGAGAAATCAGAACTCTGGCTTTAAGCATTACCAGGTGAGATGAAGTCCACAAATACAGACTAGGATTCTTTTGAGTTCCACAACATATTAGTCAATGGAAAGCCCAACAGGAAGCAATGGATGAAGACAGACTTTGAACTGTGAAAGCCAGAGAATTTAAAGAGTACTCAAATCCACTTGTTTAATTAGGGTACTCTTGGAGGTTTAAATGCAAGGCACGCAGTTTTTTTCAACGTTTATCATTGTGTTTGTTCAGTTTTTCTAAAGCTATGCACTTTAAACTCTCCAGTTAATTAGTACCAGTAACAAGCTTTTAAAATAAAGCAAATCCTTTTATCCAGTCAGTTGGCACTTTTGTGCTGTTTCCTTATTAATCTAAGATTCTGGGTTTTAATCCCTTGTCCATTTCCTGCCTATGCCAAGTTTTCATGTTATTCCAATGTCTGTATGAGTTTTTCTCCTGGTACTCTGGCTTTAATAACTCCTAAAGATTTCAACATTAAGTTAAATTGTTGGTTCTAAATTGGCTCAGAAGTAGTGTGAATGTAGGTGTGTGTGTGTGTGTGTCAGTGGGCACTCCAAAGGACAGACCACAAGATAAGCTCCTGCTTTGTGGCTGATATTGCTGTGATAGGGTCTGGGCCCATAGTGACCCTGAATTCAATTAAATGGCTTTGATAATATTTTGATAACATTTTGAAAACAACTTAATCCAAATCAGTGTCACTGAGAAGTATGATGCCGACTAGAGGAACCAGTCCATTCCAAAGCCCACTCACATAGGGTCATTTATATCTAAAATTTAGATTAGATTAGATAAACTTTATTAATCCCAAGGGATAATTCAGGTACATAGAGCAGCAGAAACACAAGAAATCAAGGATACGGATGCACAGGACAAATAATACAATCAATCAATAGATAATAAACAAGCATATAGTATGCAGAAATTGCAAAATGTACATAAAGAAAATCAGCATTTAGTTTGGGATGTCTGGAGGAATCATTGAATTGCCTGATAGCAGTGGGTAGATAAGACTCCCAGAGGCACTTCTTAGCCATACTGTGGAGGAATGAACCCGTGCTCCAAGAGAGCGCCTCCTCGAGGGGATGGAGTGGATTTTTTGATGATGACATCCAATTTTGCCATCATCCTCTGTTCTATAGCAGCTTCCAGTGTGCCCAGAGTTCGCCTTGTGTAGGCACAGGCTTTCCTGATATGTTTGTTCAGGTATTGTGCTTCTTTTGAGCTCAAGTTGTTTCCCCAAAAGACCGCAGCATAGAACAATATACTGGCTACTATGGGCTGGTTTGAACATTTCCAACAGCTTACTGTACATGCCAAAAGACCTGAGTATCCTTAACAAGCACAGTTTTCTCTGCCCGTTGTTGTACAGTGCCACAGTGCTGTCAGACCAGTCCAGTTTGTTGTTCATGTGAACCCCTGGGTACTTGTAGCTCTACACCACTTCCACGTCCTCCCCATAAATGGTGACTGGTCTCAGGGGTTCTTTGGAATTTTGAGGATTCCCCATCAACTTTTGTGCTGATGTTGAGTTGCAGGTGTTTCTCCAGTACTCTGACTCTTCTCCTTTAGTAATTTGGGCTATGATGGAGGTGTCATCTGAGAATTTCTGTAGATGGCAAGATCTGGTGTACTGAAAGTCTGTTGTGTACCATAGATGGTAAACAGGTAAGGAGACAGGGCAGTTCCCTGAGGCGTTCCAGTATTACACACCACCGGTTTTGATACACAGTCCTTGAGCCTGTTAGGTAGGTAGTCCCTGATCAGGAGGTTGTGGGTTGAATGAGAAGATGCATAGCCTTGAGCTTTTTCCCAAGTCATTGAGGAACAATGGTGGTAAAGGCACAGGAAAAATCCAAGAACATTATCTTGACTGTGGTTCTGACTTTGTCCAAGTGTAGACTTTATGAAGCATGTAGGTCTGAGCATCCTCCACACCTATATTTGCCTAATAGGCAAATTCCAAAGAAGCAAGATATTCTGAAACCAGGGGTCAGAGCTGTTTCAGGACTAGACTCTAACAGGTCCAATGATTTATGAAGCAAGAGCACCTGTTCTGAACATCTTGGGATTACTGTAATACCCTTTCTTTGACACTGGGACTACATAGGATATTTTCTGCAACTTAATCTTCTCTTCTTCTTTTTGGTATTCACTCATACGGAAACTTCAGACTCCTGGATGAATGTTACTGTACAATGTAGGTCCACCAAGCTCCCATACAAGCTTCTATATTACTGGTGTCTCCTTCATCAAGATCTAGTCTCATGCAACAAACAGTCCTACAGTAGATGTTTTGTTGTGTGGCAGCCCATTTTGCATGGGCACTGGTTTGACTCACCAATCTAGAATTTAGTATATATGTAGTAGACTGCTGCCTGCTCCACTTTCAGGTACTATGGGGCTTTCCTATTACAGGGGGTCCTCGTTCCTACAACAGTGATGTAACCCGAATTTTGGTGTAAGTCGAAACACACTCTAGCCTAAGTCACTTACCTATCTTAACACATTTGCAAAATCATAATCTAGAACATAAAAACACAAAATCTAAGCCTGAGAAAAAAGAAAAGGACATAAATATACTGTACTGTACACTGTACTGTAGTGACAGAAAAAATGAGTGTAAAAAAATGCTTACCTTTATTCCTTCTCATGTCTCAATTTTTTTAAGTTTTTATGGGAATGAGTGTTGTAAACTCGAAACGTTGTATGTCGAAACGTTGTAACCCGAGGACCCCCTGTATAACATGAGTACTGATTCAACCACTTGGTGTGTTGATTGGCCATGATGATGGTCCTAGCTTTGTGATGTCATAGACCTGTCTTCCCATTGTTTTATAGATCCTTTCTTTGCCAATTTGACACAAACGTCATTACTAGAATGTTGCATTGGGAAACAGCCAACTGTAGAGTGACTATGTGGACTATTCATAGGGAAAGAGAGCAACTGACAGGACATTCAGCTCCTTGTCACCTACAGGTATTAGACTGCAGGGCCTGCAGGACAGTCGGGGCATCTGTGAAGACCACAATGTTTTTAGGGGTGTCAGGGCTGTTTTCTACTTAAACCAGCCACAAGGGATGCACAAACCAGTGTGTTTCTTTGTGCCGGTCCCGCAAGTTGGGTGTGCAATGGGCGAGAAATAAGATTTTTGGAGTGAGTTGGATGAAGTGATGAACAGTGTACCCAAGGGATAGAAAGTGGCGATTGAAGTGGATTTCAATGGACATGATGGTGAAGGGACCAGTGGAGACGAGGAGATGATGGGTAGGTATGGTGTCAAGGAGAGGAATGAAGAAGGTCAGAGGATAGTGGATTTTGCCAAAAGGGTTGATGTGGCTGTGGTGAATACGTATTTTAAGAAGAGAGTGGAACATAGGGTTACGTACAGGAGTGGAGGAAGATGCACACAGGTAGATTAGTTCCTATGCAGAAGAGTTGATCTGAAGGAGATTGAAGACTGCAAAGTGGTGGCAGGGGAAAGTGTAGTTAAACAGCATAGGATGGTGGTCTATAGGATGACGTTGGAGATCAACAAGAGAAAGAGAGTGAGGGCAGAGCCAAAGATCAAATGGTGGATGTTGAAAAAGGAAGACTGCAAGGTTGAGTTTAGGGAGAAGGTGAAACAGGCACTGGGTGGCAGTGAAGAGTTACCAGACAGCTGGGAAACTACAGCAGATGTAGTAAGGGTGACAGCAAGAAGGGTGCTTGGTGTGACATCTGGAAAGAGGAAAAGGAAACCTGGTAGTGGAATGAGGAAATACTGCAGAGTACACAGAGGAAAAGGATGGCAAAGAAGAAGTGGGATAGTCAGAGAGATGCAAAAAGTAGACAAGAGTATAAGGAGATAAGGCGCAAGGTGAAGAGAGAGGTGGCGAAGGCTAAAGAAAAAGGCGTATGATGAGTTGTATGAGAGGTTGGGCACTAAATAGGGAGAAAAGGACCTGTAGCGATTGGCTAAACAGAGGGACCGAGCAGGGATAGATGTGCAGCAGGTTAGGGTGATAAAGGATAAAGATGGAAACGTACTCACAAGCGAGGAGAGTGTGTTGAGCAGATGGAAAGAGTACTTTGAGAGGCTGATGAATAAAGAGAACAAGAGAGAGAATAGTTTGGATGATGTAGAGATAGTGAATCAGGAAGTGCAACGGATAAGCAAGGAGGAAGGATGTAAGGACAGCTATGAAGAGGATGAAAAATGGAAAGGCCGATGGTCCAGATGACATACCTATGGAAGCATGGAGGTGTTTAGGAGAGAGGGCAGTGGAGTTTTTAACCAGATTGTTTAATGGAATCTTGGAAAGTTAGAGGATGCCTGAGGAGTGGAGAAGAAGTGTACTGGTGCCGATATTTAAGCGATATTTAAGAATAAGGGGGATGTGCAGAACTGCAGTAACTACAGGGGAAAAAAATTGATGAACCACAGCATGAAGTTATGGGAAAGATTATTGGATGCTAGGTTAAGAAGTGAGGTGATGATTAGTGAGCAGCAGTATGGTTTCATGCCAAGAAGGAACACCACAGATGCAATGTTTGCCCTGAGGATGTTGATGGAGAAGTATAGAGAAGGCTAGAATAAAGATGCATTGCGTTTTTGTGGACCTGGAGAAAGCATATGACAAGGTGCCTTGTGAGGAGTTGTGGTATTGTATGAGGAAGTCGGGAGTGGCAGAGAAGTATGTAAGTGTTGTATAGGATATGTACGAGGGAAGTGTCACTGTGGTGAGGTCTGCGGTAGGAGTGATGGATGCATTCAAGTTGGAGGTGGGATTACATCAGGGATCGGCTCTGAGCCCCTTCTTATTTGCAATGGTGATGGACTGGTTGACAGACGAGATTAGACAGGAGTCCCCATGGACTATGATGTTTGCCGATGACATTGTGATCTGTAGCGATAGTAGGGAGCAGGTTGAGGAGACCCTGGAGAGGTGGAGATATGCTCTAGAGAGGAGAGGAATGAAGGTCAGTAGGAACAAGACAGAATACATGTGTGTAAATGAGAAGGAGGTCAGTGGAAGGGTGAGGATTAGGGAGTAGAGTTGGTGAAGGTGGATGAGTTTAAATACTTGGGATCAACAGTACAGAGTAATGGAGGATGTGGAAGAGAGGTGAAAAAGAGAGTGCAGGCAGGGTGGAATGGGTGGAGAAGAGTGTCAGGAGTAATTTGTGACAGACAGGTATCAGCAAGAGTGAAAGGGAAGGTCTACAGTATGGTAGTGAAACCAGCTATGTTATATGGGTTGGAGACGGTGGCACTGACCAGAAAGCAGGAGACAGAGCTGGAGGTAGCAGAGTTAAAGATGCTAAGATTTGCACTGGGTGTGATGAGAATGGATAGGATTAGAAATGAGTACATTAGAGGGTCAGCTCAAGTTGGACGGTTGGGAATCAAAGTCAGAGAGGCAAGATTGCGTTGGTTTCGACATGTGTAGAGGAGAGATGATGAGTATATTGGGAGAAGGATGCTAAGGATAGAGCTGCCAGGGAAGAGGAAAAGAGGAAGGCCTAAGCGAAGGTTTATGGATGTGGTAAAAAAGGACGTGCAGGTGATGGGTGTAACAGAGCAAGATACAGAGGACAGAAAGATATGGAAGAAGATGATCCGCTGTGGCAACCCCTAACGGGAGCAACTGAAAGAAGAAGAAGGGCTGTTTTCTACGTGGCCTGCACCAGTCTGAATCGCCACTGCTTCACCCTTGAAATTGGTGGATTAAAGGCTGGCAGTGAGGGGAGTCTTTCTTCTCTGCCTCCTGGGTACCTCTCAAGACTCTGACATTCTTGGTATAGATGTGTGTAAATCTTCTAGAGCATAGTTTCTTTAACTATTGATTTCTGCCACTGGGTCAAATAGGTTTTCCACTCACTGTTGTATTTAACGTTAATGGGTCACATATGGTTTGCAAAGTGTCTCGTGATGGGTTATTTAAGCAATTGCCATTGCACCACTATGACTGGGTTATCAGGGGCGCAAGGGTCATGAGAAAAAAAGTTAACCAAGTCAAGTGGGTAGTTGTTCCCCATACCATGATAGTTCTCCATGGTGAAGGTCTTCATTTCAGCACTGCTCTGAGAGCCTTTCTTGCCAACACCAGGGATGATGCAGTGAGTTATAGGTGCCTTAGTGTGGCTTCTTGCAGGGTTCTCAAGGTAATGAGGAAATTCTCTAGGATTATACTCCAGGATGTTTGGGTACCTGTGCGCCCGATTGCTACTGCCCACCACTTCACTTCCTACAATCATCCAACATTCACATGACAGGTAATGCTATGAAGGAACAGTCCCTACAACAGAAAAGTGTTATATTATTCATTCACAGGACTCAAAATTGTTGGTTCAAATAATTACCTAATTTTACCAAGTCCCTCGTTTGCCACTAGTGTCCATTTTTATTTCCAATGTATCCCTACAGGCCACAGTACAAAGAAACTTGAGGATTTAACTCTTGGTGGGGGTTTTTTTTTGGCCTTTTGACAGCATTTGCACCATAAACAGACAGTATTCACTACTTTTTTGTACTGCCACATTAGAACTCAACTTTGTCTAAGTGCATCTGACAAAGTTTAAAATTTAGAAACGTCTTTATCCCTACACCCCAAGTATCCCTGCGGCTGCTGGTTTCTTTTCAATCCATCCATTACTGCACTAAGTTTTGTTCCTGGCTTTATTTTACTGTCATTCTGAACAAGACATACAGTACATCACAGCTTATGCAAGATGGCATTCATTTTTTTTTCATTTTGTTGTGTAAGAAAATTATATAGAGCTTTCCAGGCTGCATTGTCTCTGTCTGTCTCTCTCTCTCACACACGCACACATATTTTAGTAACTGTAATTCACACACTTGCAGTTTAATATGGTAACTAATTCAGGGATCAGAGTTCAATATCTGGTCTGGTCCCTGAATGGATTGTGCATGCTTACCCCATGTTTGCAGGATTATCTCTGGGTAATTTGGTGTCTGATCACATTTCTAAGACCTGTGTGATTAATAGGTCTGTGCAAGTGATGGGGTCCAGTGATGCCATCCTTCAGGAGTGTTTTCCTACTTTGTGCCTTTTGAATTATTGGAATTAATGCCAGACTGCTATAATCTTTTAAAGGAAAAGGCATCTTCAAATATTAATTGATTTGTTGATATTAAGTGGTAATTTGATATAATTAAACTGTTTAGAAGATATCTCCAGTATCTATAACAGATGCACTTCAGAACAGGTCATCCACCTGAACCTAAGATCGTTTGGGCCCGGCCAGTACTTATGTGAGAGACCATCTAGGAACAGCTTGGATTGCTGCTGGAAGAGGTTTTGGTGAGGCCAGAATGGGGCACTTACTCTGTGGTCTGTATGTGGATCCCAATGCCCCAATACAGTGATAGTGACACTGTGCTGTAAAATGGTGCTGTCCTTGGGATGAGATGTAAAACCAAGGTCCCGACTCTGTGTGGTCATTAAAGACCCCTAAGTATCCTTTGTTAAAAAGTAGTGTGTGTCCCGATGCCCTGGCTAAACTGCCCACCATGGCCTGGTCATTCTGGCCCCCTAATCATCCTTTGTCTCTAACTGGCTATCTCTCTCTCTCTCCACTTCATCACCTAACAGTTAATGTGTGGTGAGTGTACTGGCTCAAATGGCTGCCGTTGCCTCATCTAGATGGATGCTACTCTTTAGTGGTAGTTGAAGTGGCTCCCCACTCACTAAAAGAGATTTGAGTAGTTTCATTATGTCAAATGACAGCAAAAGTATGCATTACTGTATATTAAAAAAATATATACTAAAATAACTTAATATAAGAGAAGTAACAACCGGTCATCATGTAGCTTTAGGCACTCTCCTCATTTAGGATTCAGATAGTCTGTGGAGAGTAGTTCCTCCTCAAACTTTCTGAACTGGTCCTCAGGCAGCCATAGCATTTCTCTGAATGCAGCACAGAGGAAAGAGATGGTGGGTATCTCTGTTTTCTTTACCCTCGTCTGACATTGCTTACAAGTTAAGGAGTGCACACCCAGTGATACATTCAGCTGACTGCCACACTCTGTGCAGAGCCTTGTGGTCCTGCTACATGCAGTTTCCAAACCAATGTGGTGGTATCTGCTGTCAGGATACCTCTCATGGTGGATACATAGACGTTCTTTAATAACTTAGACGCACGAGTGTCGAACTCCAGTCCTGGAGGGCCACAGTAGCTGCAGGTTTTCATTCTGACCATCTTCCTCATTAGTGACCAGTTTTGGCTGCTAATTAACTTCTTTTGCCTTAGTGTTAATTAACTTGACTCAGGCCCTCAGTTGTCTCTTTTTTCCTTAATTAGCAGCCAAACAATAATGAGACACAAAACAAGCCACTATATGACCAGCTCACCTGTGCCTATCACACTAATATCTAAAAATAAAGAAAGATGAAGGTCTCGGTAAAGTTGATCTCTCAGGTCACCAAAACATCTTAGAAAAATGAACAGTTTTGGAAATGTCTGCAGTGGCAGAATGAGAGCAGCAACAAGCCATGGAATTAAATAACGGGCTTAACTAACAGCAAGAATTGGATTGTCATTAAGAGATTGGTTGGAGTTTGAAATCCCAGTTTAACTGGTCATCTGTTGGCTCATTTCACATCTCATTTCTGTATGGCTGTCATTTAATGAAGAAAGAAATCAATTCAATTAAAACAAGACTATTAAAATTAAGGAGTGAATTAGCAGTGAAAACTGCTCGCTGATTAGGAAAAGGGTTAGAATGAAAACCTGGAGCCACTGCGGCCCTCCAGGCCTGGAGCTCGACACACCAGACTTAGAGGGTAATCTATTATCCCTGAGGCGCCTGAAGTGGTAAAGACGTTATTGTGCCTTGTTCACCAAGGTGTACTTGTGCTTGGACTAAATTAGTTTTTTTGTGATGTTGACACAAGTTTTCTAAAACTGCCTACCTTCTCCATCTGAGTGCAGTTAATTATGAGAAAGTGGTAGTGCATCTGCTGTGTTTCTCCAGAGTCCACAGTCATCTCCTTTGTCTTGCTGACAGCAGTGTAGCAGACTCTCCACTTCATCCAGGTAAGCCTTCTTGTTGTTGGAACAGATCAGGCCCACAAAAACTGTTTCATCAGCAAACCTGACAAAGATGTTAAAGTCATGTGCAACCATACAGTCATGTGTGTAGAGGAAGTATAGCAGAGGGCTCAGAACACAGCCCAGTGGAGCCCCTGTGTTGCGCGTTAGGGAGGATGAAGTGTGGCCACCCACATAAACCACGCGGGGTCTGTCTGTCAACTTAAAAACCCAACTGTAAAGTGAAATGTTTAGAGGCTGCAGCTAAAGTTTGACTTGGGCAAGCAACTCAAATTTCTGTCTCATGTGTGCATGGGGTGAATGTGCGTATGTATGTGTGTGTTCACCCTGTGATGGACTGGTGCCCTGTCCATGCTTTGTTCCTGCTTTGTGCCCTATACTAGCTGGGATAGGCACCAGCAAACCTCTGCACACCTGTTCACAACAAAGCGGGTTGGGAAATGACTGACTGACCTTACAAAAAATCACTGTGGTCTGACATAGTCTTTCTGTTCTCACAACAACAGGACATGATAGAATTGACAGTGTCCTGGGAAGACGGCATGAAGGAAGTGTATGAGAGGAAGCTTGCTAAGTATCAGGAACTATTGGAGAAGTGCTGGGGGCAGACTGGTGATCTTGATGCCAGTCAGTTGAAGTAGTATGTAGAGGCTTTGCAGGCTGCTCACTCTGCATAGTACAGTATATACACTATTTGGCATCAGTGGAGTTGCAAAGAAGGAAGTCATCCAAACCACCACAAAAGCTGCAGAAAAGAACCTTTAGAATCTAGAGTCTAGATAGCATTGTTTTAAGAGGAATGATCCATAGACTGATACTACTGGGATCCAAGTTGGAGCATGATCAACCCTGGCCTGGTCACAAGGGTGATGGGGTCTGTTGTTGAAAGACCTGTGTAACAGAAGCCCAGACCACAGACAGACGACACGACTTTGCCACACTACACACCTTTATTTTCTTGGCACAACACAATGCACAAATCACCACAATACTCAGTTCCTTCTTCCTGTTTTCAAGCTGCCTCCACTCCTCTCCCAGCAAGCTCAGTCTTCCTTCCTCCCGACTCTGGCCCCCTGAGTTGTGGCAGCTGTCTCCTTTTATAGATGACCCGGAAGTGCTCCAGCTGTTCCATGATCACCTTCCGGCTGCACTTCCGGGTGTGACGGCAGCCCTGCACAGGAGGGCTCAGCCATTCTTCACACGCCCCCTGGCGGTGTCCATGGGCCACAGCAGGGTTGAGCTTCCCTGCACCGTGGCAGTGTAGCAAGCCAGGAGGGCTGCCCTCTGTCGTCCCTGGGGAAGTATTACCCTGTGCAAGTTCCTTCCCCGGTCCTTCCCTTATGGAGGTGTCCTGGCCAGGTAAGCATCCCGGCTGCTCATTACACCTGAAAGACCTAATGAACCCAAAGTACATCTCTGATGAAGCATCCTAGAGCATCGAAATGGATGTATCATACTACTGTAAAAAGCCAGATTTACCCCAGGGAACAAAGAAAGTTCTATCTATCTGTCTATTTATCCATCATATAGTGTCTTTCAAATCTAACTGTCAGGTGTACTGCTTCTAAATTAATATGAAATTGTATTATATTTTTAATGACATTGGAAACATTAATATTATTCTCTAATCCATTAAGTCTGGAACAAATTATACTGTCTACAGATTATACAGTAGTCTCATCTGTTTAGCATGGGAGGAGGTATGAAAGAATAGTTTGAGAAATACAATGTACAGTAAGTTACTGCTGTGACACATAATGAATGCATTTCTCATTACATATATTGAAATAAAAAAGAATAATGGATTCTAGGAGGATGAACAAGTCTTTCGAATGAATGAATCTCATGTTTTTACTGTAGGTCCAGATGTATGATTTGAAAAGCCGAACAATCCAGAAGGATTCGGGCATCAATATCTATATTTTTGACATGAAGTGTGACAGGCTGGCTAATGTGCTACATATAACCACAGGTTTTGCTGAGTCAGCATCCACTTCTGACTTACTGTATGAGCCTGAGAAAGTCTTTACTTTAGAATAAAAAAAAAGGTTCCTAAATACTGTAACGACTTACAAGAGATGGAGGAATGGATTTAGACACTTTACTCCAACTGCTAGTGAGTGGCCATAACAAACACCTTTGGCTTTTTCAGCAGGCACTTATGTGGCTCTGTGTGTTCCCGGCTGCTTTGTACCTTTGTCTGCTCATATCCACTGCCCAGCTCTACTTCACTCCACTTATCCAGGGTCAGATACAACTCTTCCCCAGCCTCTGTGAGCTGACCCAAGGCCAGGGTCCACACCCACAACTCACTGATGGCTATGCATCAGGGACGATAGACTTCAACAGCTAGGAGATGCAATCGAAGTACTCCCTGAGTGCTGTGTCTGCACCCCTCCCCAATACCACTCGCATAGCTGCTTTTATGTTGGGTTCTCCAGATGGTCCCACACCCTTAAAAAGGTCTGGACCCAGGGGCATACAAAATGCAGTGTAATGTTGGTCACAATAATAGTAATTATTATTATTACTATAGTACTAATTTTATTTACAACTAGCCATGTTACCTTTGACAGAGAGGTGAAAAAGAGAGTGCAGACAGGGTGGAATGGGTGGAGAAGAGTGTCAGGAGTTCTTTGTGACAGACGGATATCAGCAAGAGTGAAAGGGAAGGTCTACAGGACAGTAGTGAGACCAGCTATGTTATATGGGTTGGAGACAGTGGCAGTGCCCAGAAAGCAGGAGAAAGAGCTGGAGTTGGCAGAGTTATAGATGTTAAGATTTGCATTAGATGTGACGAGGATGGACAGGATTAGAAACGAGTACATTAGAGGGTCAGCTCAGGTTGGAAGTTTGGGAGACAAAGTCAGAGAGGTGAGATTGCGTTGGTTTGGACATGTGCAAAGGAGAAATGCTGGGAATATTGGGAAAAGGATTATAACCATAGAGCTTCCAGGAAAGAGGAAGGCTTAAGAGAAGGTTTATGGATGGTGAAAGAGGACATGCAGGTGGTGGGTGTAACAGAACAAGATGCAGAGGACAGAAAGATATGGAAGAAGATGATCCGCTGTAGCAACACCTAACGAGAGCAGCCGAAAGAAGAAGGTACATTTTAAGTATGTTTTTAAGAGCTAGTAGTGTATATTTGACTTCACAAAGACTCTGAAGAAGAGTGTCCCTCAAGGTTGGTGCTGACATACAGAAGGCTGCATCATCCATAGTACTCATCTTTAGAGGATCAGAGTTGCTAGACAGAAATATACAAGTGTAGATGTTTAGAAAGATAGGATGGAGCCTAGTCATTTAGTTTGTACATCAGCAGAAGTATTTTAGAAATAATTCCAAAAAAATTAATTTTGTTTCAGAGTCTTCTTTGAGAGCTGTAATTATCTGAACGGCTTCAACTGTGAAGGCATCTCAGACCTTGCAAAGGCAATTTTTACATTATGACAGGCTACACGGGTGAGTTATAATTAATAAAACGTATATCTAGATTTGTTCATTTCATACAGGCACAACAAAAACCTGAGCAGATGTTCACTTCCTTTATATTATTACTCATAGATTGTATTTATTTTAATTTTCAGACAGCTAGTCATCCGGTCGCCTTCCTGGTGACACACACTAATCTTTTACGTATGTACTTGGTTTGCTTCTTTGGCATACAGCCTTTCAGACGTTCCCTGTGGTGTGGCTCTTGCACTCAGTCACACCCGACCCCCTTATCATGCAGCTGGCCTTCGATAACTGCGGAATCGTCGGCGCAGTGTAGGTGCCGCTGCCGCAGGCGTCGCACGTGCACGAGCTCGAGGCAGTCTGTCTGGATTGTCGTCACTGACGGGGGCGCGCGCGCACGCTGGTGCCCGCTTGCTTTCTAGTGGCGTAGAGGTGGATTTCCACGTGTTGTCTTCGGAGTGAGGACGCTCGCAGCGGTGAGCTTCATTCCGGGCTGAGCAGGTTTGTTCCAGTTTAATAAATGAAATAAAGTCCACGTGAGGAAGGAGGAGTTGTGAGTTTCTTTGTGGGCAGGATTACGGCTTGCATTTGATTTTCAGAAAACCGTCAAAGCCACATGTTTGAAAACATTTGAGGAAGAATGTGACGCGATTGTATTTATTTTTTTCCGAATATGGATTGGAAACACAGTCGACTTGTATACAATACGTTGTGCCAACACCAGAAAATAAAAGCTGCGGATTTCCCCGCCGCCCATCCGCTCGAGTGAGAAGCAGCCGCCAGCGTTTAGACGCATCCCGTGGGAGACTCTGAGGAGTTAAGATTCGAGTCCAGCGCCTTTGCCGTGGACAGACAGCAGTTTGATTCAAGCCATGATTACTGAGGTTAAAAGTGTGTTAGTAATGTTTTTATTAGACAGTCCATCCATCGAGTTTTAATAGCGCCAGCCCTCTCATTTTATCTTAATTTCAAACTTGGTTTCGTGCCGGCGCGCCTCCCGGGATTGGTAGGATGGTTTATTTATTTAACAGCACAGTGGCTAGTGTGTGTGTTTGTTTATACATGCATTTTTGTCACTCCCTTTCGTGTATACCAGTCACCGCAAACATTCAATCGTCCATTAAAAAGCTGACATTGTCAGACCCGCTCGACCCATACTGGGCCACATCACGTCCATTATTAATTGCGTTGTGCTTCACCGTTTTTCTGTTAAATTATTGCTTAGGTAAAGTCAACTTTTTTTGGCCTATCGAGATTATTTGTCTGACGTCTTTATATAGTGCAATTTGCAATATGTCAGCTACGATTTATCGCATTTCTTTTGTTTTTCGAATTGGAGAGCAGGCAGGTGAAGTGACTTGGCTCTTCATGGTCACACAGATCTGAACCCGCGACCTTGGGCTCTGAAGTCCAAAGCCTTGACTACTATGGCACACTGTCAGCCTGTTTGGTTTCTGTAATTAAGAGGACAATTAAACATCATGTTCTTCATTTTTTATTAATTAACTTAAGAAGAGCATTCCTCATAATTTAACAAATTTCTCTGCATGTATATTTTAATCTTGTTATGCCTTCCATTTTTTTTAAATCCTAAATATAATCATACATAATATAAAATGTGCAACTCTTAATTGTTTGCTGTTGCATTTGCAAGTAGAAGTACTTTTAGGTTTTTTAAAACCGTCAAAATAGATGCATAAAGACAAAGGTGAAGTTATCCTTAGAAAAGTAATCGTTTTTTATATGGCTCCATTAAAATCACGCTCTTTCGAAAGGTGTTCTATACATAAAATATTAAATGTCATAAATAGGGATGTCACCATACCAGATGTTTGGTGTTTGATTTCAATGCCAGTGAAATTGTGTGATTCTTGATACCAGTCAATACCACAACAAAAACAGAAATCCCATTCAATTGCTTTTTTATTAAAAGTACCACTGTTATTCAAGCGAACAATATTGTGCCCTTTTTCTGTAACAGAATATAAAATATATGAATACTAACAATAACAGCTTTACAGTGGTGGTTTATCCTTCAAGGAGTTACCCAGTTATCATTTCAGTTCAGTGAACAAGTATTAAAAGTAATAAATATCAAAATGCAATATAGGGCTTAAATTTTAATGTGGGCAATAGCAAATGGGGAAAATTTTTAAGTCTTGTGGGAGGATTTCAGCCCAGGGATTAAAAATAATGATACATCATAGACGACCTGTGCACATTCCAGATTTGTACTCTGATATTTTCTTTCCAGTACATACTGCTTAAAATCAATACTAAAACTAATATTTAAAAGCTGTTATTTATGTAGTGTTAAATTAGTGAATACCAAGATAATTCAGGATATTTTAATTTAAACAAACATTTTAAACCTTTTTTTGTAGCATATTGCTTCTTAAATCTGGTTTATCTGAGAATCCCTTTTTCACCTTTGCAACATTTGCTTTTGTCAGGTTTATATTTGCATCATTAGCTTGTTAAAATGAAGTAATATTTAATGGATGACTCCAGTTGATTACATTTTCAAAAGTCACAAAACCCTGGTGCTTTAATTTTTTAAATCTGTGCCTCATTTCCTTTACATTTGTGCAAACTTCAGTTTCCTGTGGGGAATCAAACTTGTTTTACATGAATCAGTTGATTGAAACCTCCTGTAGAACACCCTTGGTTGTGCTGTTTTTAAAGTCTGTTATATGAGTGATAGGATTTGTTATTGCTTAGCCTCTTTATTGATACAGAATTAGAGAATTTACTGGACCTGCAGTGTGACTGGTCAGCTGCATTACACTTGCCAACATACCTTTCAAACAGATGACGTGTTTTCACAAAGTTCATCACATTTGGAACATTCCTTTGGCTTCAAAAACAAATTACACAATTTTAGTGTTTGAAGATTTATATTTAGTAAAAAAGTCTGCCGTTTTGCCCATCTTTCTAAGCTGCATTATCATAGTGCTTTGTGCTTCAAAGTGATAAATACATTTGTTTGGTATTAACTAATGGAGTTGTTCATTTCAAATAGCCACTTCGTCTGAAACTTACCTTGATTTTTACTTGCTAAAACTGTTGTTAGCACTACCAGTGTGCACAGCCCTATATATGTAATTGTGGATGCATACAAGGTTACCCCGTGACCCTGAACGGTATAAACCGGTTAGAAAATGGATAAATACTTGAATGCAAATCTGTAGACTTGCTCGATGCACTCAGAGAATTAATGCAAAGTCTCAGTTCCTTTTTAGGGACTGTGTAGGACACTAATATGATTAATCTTGCCATCATTTTGCCTCCTTTGCAACTTAGTAACGTTACAAGTTATAGGAATACAACTCGGATTTGATTGTTCACATCACTGCACTCTCAAAGCACAAATTCTGTTTTTAGAGCTAACTCCATAATGGGGTGGAAGTGGCAATGTCGAAACCCTGTATGTGTTTTGGCTTTTTTTTTTTTAAATAAAAGCATGATTCCCACTAGCTGTTGTTTTTCTTTCCAACACGTGTTGATGTGATGCTGTATCATCACCACCAAAGGTGTGTAGAGTAACCAAAAATTTTACTCAAGTAAGAGTAGCGTTACTTCAAAATAATATTACTCAAGTAGAAGTAAAAAGTAGTCATCCAAGTAAGAGCAAAAAAGTATTTGGTGAAAAGACTACTCAAGTACTGAGTAACTGTTTGAACATTATAATGATTTATTTTTTAGAAATGTTGTAATAAGACAGACAAAAATATAAAATAATGTGCAAATTCTATTTCCGAATAATAAAATAAAAAAATTAGTAAAAATAAATAACATATTTACAAAATAAAGATGCACAAATAACACACATTCCAAATTTCAGTTTTTCACAACAAAGCTTTTGAAGCCAATACCTACAGTAGGTAACGTATATTTGAACAGTGCAAACTACTTACAGTGACAAGATATACTGTACACTGACAGTATAATACTGCATATTCACTTTGTGGTGTAGCGGGTCCACGGCTTCAAAAAAAAAAGGCCAGTTTTAAATCCATAAAGCTGTGTCACTCTCCGCGGGCGCAATTGCACGACGCTCGGGGAGTTAATGAGGTAGTTGGAGCGAGTCGCACCTGCACGTGCGGGTGTAGTCGTACTTAATTGCTTCATTGGCTTCCTGCGGTGTGTGATTAAGGCCCATGGAGACGGGAGTGACTGGGTCAGCACAAACAAACAAGGGGTAATCAAAGAAAAGGAGAAAAGAAAAGAGCCAAGACGGAGGTTGGCCGAAAGTGAAGTGATGGTTAAGCTTCAACAGGAGTTGGCTCTCAAGGTTCTTGCAGTGAAGCTGTGACCGTTTAGCAGTGATCAGGAGCCCCACATGATTAAAAAGTCTCTCACAGGCTGTAGACGCAGGAAGTTTGTGTGTGGTCACATGACTGCATGGCTATGTCTGATTGGTGAAATGAGGTGTGACATAGTCGTGATTATTGTTGCTATGTCTGAGTGGTGAAACAGTCATGCAGTAGATTCACTGGCAACTTCTCTCTGGCAAAAATATAGTATATAAATGGAAAAAAGTAACGAGTTGAGTGTTTCCCAATGTAGCGGAGTAAGAGTAGCGTTTCTTCTTCACAAATGTACTCAAGTAAAAGTAAAAAGTATGGTGCAGTAAAACTACTCTTAGAAGTACAATTTTTTACAAAAAAAGTTACTCAAGTAAATGTAACGGAGTAAATGTAACTCGTTACTACCCACCTCTGATCACCACTATGGGCCATTTTCATATGTAGTTTTTCCTCACATATTGTGCCTTTCAGTCACTCATGAGTGCAGTATGGACTTTCACCCGATACTGCTGATACTGTTAAAAAAGCAGTACTTTTAGTTTTTGGAAGTTTATTTTCACTTGGTACCGAACTATTGTTTCTTATGACATCTCTAGTAATAAATGAAAGCAGTCTTGGAAATTAAAATCTTATAACACACATTTTTTGTGTACATAGAAAATAAAAATGCATTTACCTTTTGTTATGCTAAGAGTAGAGGCCCAGCATTGTCTATTTTCTGAACACAAGTCAGCATTGATGGGAGCTTAAACCCCTGCTGATGTTACAGAGCACAGGATGGAAAAGAGCTGAGGATTAATTATTCCCAAAAACAGCTTATTGTATCAATTTTTATTCAGCTTCTGTTTCTAAAACACATTGGAACAATGAATATTCCCCAAGGTGCCCTTTTCTTATACCACAGTGGCAGCTATCCTAATCTATTTTGCATTCTTGACACACAGGTTTTTTCGCATTTATATAAAAAAACTTTTGGCTTTCAAGTTGTGCCAGAGAATAAAGTACATAATTTAAAGTAAAACATAGCATTATTTTTGATGCATTTGCCCTAATACTGCTTTTGTGAAGTTTCCAATACTCTTTACTTGTAACTTGTACCTTTCCTTCCAGGAATTTAGTCTGCCAGGCCTGCCCTAATGGTTATAATGATAAGATATACTGTATTCTTGGAGCTGGTTTGTATAGGAATTACCCACCATTCAGTTGAGATAAATTACTCAGCAAAAGGCTTGGTCATTTTTCTCCATATTAGTACCTTTTCTGGTTATCATTCATCATGTTCCAAATCATTCTTCCAGAGTAGTTTGTAATAACAGGTTCCTCATGTACTGTATATACTTTTGTTTTATATACTTAAGTCATTGTACTGTATTGACTTAAAATTGGTTTCATTATCTAGATGCCTTTCACATCCATTTGTGCCTGCCCATCACCATCTGCTGTTCCACACACCTCAAGTTCCAGAGTAATTTTCCTACTGCATCACGGTCACTGTGACATTCATCTGTAACTAAGCGTTCTTTTAATATGAGGTGGTGCAGTAATTTGTGCTGTTACATCACAACTCAAGGGACTTGGAACCAACTCCCTCAAGCTGATGTTACACCACCCTGAGTATCCCCGTGACATATATCAGCTTCCTGCCATATTTCACAAATGTATTTGTCAGGTTAGCTAAAAATCTGGCTGGGCACAGGTGAGCACATGGCATCCCATCTCAAGCTAATGCTTTTCCTTGAAGCCAGTTCAACCAATGATAGGTTGCTTGAGAGAATGATTGAATATTTAATTTATGTTTTTAAATAAGGGGTTAATTTAAACAACAGTCTGCACCAATTCAAAGCAAAGCTTGCATCCTATAGAAAACTAACAAGAAAAATCCGTATTGACATGGGTGTTTGGTTGTGTGTGTATCATACAGATACCTTTTAAAGACTGTCATGATTTCTATGTCAACTACAAGACTTGAAAGCTTGTTTCATATACCATCAGTGTGAAGTAGTGCTGGTTTCCATCTTGAATGAACTTGTTTATATATCAGTGACATTGGAAATCTGAATTAACAATAGCATTTCTTCAATGAAAAGGGCGTATTATGCAGAAGAAGTAGTTTGTCAAGTGAGGTCTGAGTAGGTTCATAATGCACATGTGTATAAGGGCAGTGCGTTTGTGAAATTTACTATTGAAACAATTTATTGTGTATTTCAAATAACTGTTAATTGCACAGGCTATGATAATGAAATTGCCTCACCTTGCATTTTAAAAGGTGATTTTATTATTTTATTTTACTGTCAGTTACTGCATTGCACTGAGCTCTTAAATAAGTTCTCCTAAGTCTCACACTTGATCGTAATCAGCTTGGTTTTCATCATGTTAAGCATGAAATGTAAGATTTATTTAACAGAAGGAGAGAAACAACCATTTTAATTTACATAAAATACAAAGCAAGGAATTAGCTGCAGAATAAGGAGTTTTTGTAATAAGAAAAAATAGTAGCCTCTTAGACCTCATAGTATTGAGGCAAAAGTCCTGAAACTGATGACCTGTAGAAATGTACTATTCTGATATACTGTATGTGCAGCAACCAAGTCAGTTGAGAAAGTTACCCTTAAATTGTACAGGCTGTCTAAAATAAAGCAATCACTTTCAGGCCCATAGTAGTTTGTTGAAAGGCATTTTCTTTTTTTTTCCAAAAACTATAGAGATAGCAATGTATCCATGGGCAGCCTATTGTGAGTGTTAATTGTTCTTCCTACTAAGTTTGCAAGGTCCAGTAATGATCTTGCTTGTTCTGGCATTTACATTCTCTTTCCCTTTTTTTTTTTAATTGTTTTATGTTTTGTTTAGTAATTTGAAGGAAATTGTAATGTTTTATAAAGTGTTAGACTGAGGTGTGGTCATTAAAAGTATAGGATTTATGTCTCCTTTCTAGCTGTACACATGTATTCTTTGCTAGAGGATTGAATTGAACTTGTTTAATTATTCTCCTGTGCTAAATGTTACTCATTGCTCTGTTGCTTCAACAATGTAGTAGGCTACATTGCTAAATAGTTGATAAAAATGGTTTACAAATGTCAGATTTTGTCCTCTGTGCATACTGTATATCGTAATAAAGTAGATTTCCTTTGGTAACATGTCATACTGCACAAATGAATTAAAATGTTAGCTGTAACAGAAGACGACTCAAGTCACACACTGTTGATCAGTCTCTATTTTATTATGGAAACACTAATATGATGATAGTAGATAATTTTATTTTACACGATTAGAAAGTCAATGGACCTTAATTGTTAAACCTGCTACATTTTGAAAAATTATTTGTAAGCTGACATTACATGTTACTACCTCAAAAGTGTCTTCCTTACTTGAAAAATTTCAGCACACATTTTTCATAACCTAGCTGCAATAATATACCAATGTCTAATAAACACCTGACCTTTAAGTTCTTCACAGTATCCTGCACAAATTTAGTATTCCTCCATCCATCCATTATCCAACCCACTATATTCTAACACAGGGTCACGGGGGTCTGCTGGAGCCAATCCCAGCCAACACAGGGTGCAAGGCAGGAACAAACCCCGGGCAGGGCGCCAGCCCACCGCAGGGCAAATTCAGTATTCCTGCAAAGTCTTATTTTTAATGCATACATTTCTTGCTGGCTGTCTCTCATGTTCAATGTCTTCCTTAAAGTACTATTTTATAATTCTGCCTAATTTGTTACTTAGGTATTAATTTATTTTTTTTCATTGTTTACATTTTGTTAATACTACATATATAGGATGTCACCAACATGTTTCAACTGCTCTGGACTGGAAAATACAGCTGCAGAATTCAGTAGTGTAGACAGCTGCTCAGTAAAGCTACACAAGTAAAGAGCAGGAGTCAAAGACATGGGCAGCGCACAATGCCATGTGTCTTTAGTAGGAACTTGACTATGTTAAACTAGAAACTAAAAACAGTTTTGTGTTCAGTTCAGAAATTCAGGAAATTGACTTGGATGGTTTAATGGCCAAGACTATGGAGTTGGTACATAAAACTTTGACTCTGACTTCTCAATTTATGGTACCAGCGACTCCTACTCCAACTTTTCTAGTTGTAATTACTCATATATTTAGCACATGATATACAAAATACAAGGCATTTCATCACTGCCAACTCGAATCATCAGGCTACGTTGTAGCACCCTAACTTGTTAAAGTTTGGTTTTAAAGGCTGTAGCAATGCTGTTGTAGGCTTTTTTTTAATATTATTTATTTAAGAAGTTACAAACATTAAGTAAAATTAAACAAATGAAAACTTGCAAATTGAAAAAAGAGGCTATATATCAGAACACTGGAAAAAAATTGTTTAATCAAATTAAAATTTGTGAAATTGGAAATTTTAACACACATTACAAATTGCGTTTAGTCAAAGTTGACTCCGACTCTGACTCCATCCATCCATTATCCAACCCACTATATCCTAACTACAGGATCACGGGGGTCTGCTGGAGCAAATCCCAGCCAACACAGGGCGCAAGGCAGGAAACAAACCCCGGGCAGGGTGCCAGCCCACCGCAGAACTCTGACTCCATTAACACAATAATTGCTCTTCACTCCAAATCCAAGGCTCCACATCCCTGTTAGCGACACCTTTTCATTTTCTGACGAACTGACCACTGCCAGTTCATGGCTGCATTGTGATACTTAAAGACACTCGCAACCCTGATTTCTATTCTCTTTATGTTTCAGCACAACTCTGAAAAATAAAATCGGTGACAGACACACAAAAAGATAATATGCAATGCTCAAAAGTAATTTGCAAGGAAATCAGCGGCAGATATTGCCATGGTGGCCACCGCTCTAATTCTGAAAAGAGGGAAATTTCATTTGAAGAATGAGAACTTAGTAGGAAGCTTTTTCTTATGATACCACAATTGACTTTTACATTGTTTTATGGCCTAGTAGAAATGTCCTTTGATTTTGAACTAATGGTAATCTCAAAAAAACAGCCCCACTGGCAAATTGACTATGACTATTATTATTCTCAAACTCACTCCACTTCAGAGGAGCAGGGAGTTGCGGTCCTCACAGAGTCTGCTCACTCACACAGCCACCCACACTCAAGCTGGAGCCACTTAACCAAACTTGCATAGCTTTGAGAATTTGGGCAGAAAGCTTGGAGTACCTAGAAATAAACCACAAGACACAGAGAACATGCCAACTCCATGCAATGAGGTGCTTGTTTCTGTAAGGGGGCAGTGATAATCATTCTGCATTACTGTTTTACTTAGCTAAGACCTTGTTAACTATCTTTAAACTTAATATCTCAGATTTGTTAAATTAACAGCATTTACACTTACAGCCTTACATTTACTGCACAAAAATGGTAATCTTACAAGACAAACAGGATAATATGGATAATAAAAATGCTTATTTTTCTCAGCTTATTTTATTTTACATTCTGTAGATTTTTGTTGTGTTCTGCTGATGTAGTTTTTTTCTCATCCCGTGTGGCTTTCTAGCTAAATACAAGTGCAAATCCCTACATGTAAAGTTAAAGAATTCTCTATTTAAAGTTAAAATAGCAGAAATTAATTATTTGAAAGGAGGGCTGACAACTTTATTTACTCAATTTTATAAACTTCTGTAAAACATCATGAAGAATACATAGTGGCATATAAACAATGCTTGAAATATTAACATCACATTGTTTTTTTAAACTGCAGGGTTTAAACTTTCCAAACAAATTTTAATCTCCCCGTAAACTCTGAAATCGACCCCAGTGTTAAACATAAGGGTGCCGTCCTCCTCAATTTCAAGAAGGAATTTAAAGCTCTGAAAAACTATATACTGCTATAAGTTTATATCAGAGTTTATTTTAGAGAGGTTATGAAATGGAGTACTCAAAGATATAAATTATGTTACAATTTTAGACAGCAATGTATATTTGTTAAGATATATTTATATTTATCCTTTTAATCCTAGTCTCTGGGAGCCATAATATACATCAGAATACCTGTACAAGCCTCTCCCCAAATTGCTATATAGACATACTCATATACTGCAGATGTAATTAAAAAAAAAAAAACACACAGATTGGCTTGAAAGTACAGTATGTGGGGCTAGTGGGAGGATGTTGGAGTGCCCCCAAACCCATCATTTGGAAGAACTTAAAAACCCTTTATAAAAGACACTTTTTTGTGATGATCCATTCACCACCTTGTGTTTATATGTTATGTAAACGAAATAGCCACTGACTATAATCATACATATGTCTAAATTTAAATTTATTGAATGATTAATATGCTAATAAGTCAGACCGAAAGAAAAGAACTCCAGGGCATGATCAGAAAATCCCAATTGAACATCTGCCTACATTCCTAAATATCTGTAGGATGTGATTCAGGCAACCCCCGGTTTATTTGAATAGACGAGACAACTGTATTTTTACTTCTTAAGCTTGTAGTCATCTCTTGGTTTGTTTGTTTTTTTGTATTTACCTCAAGACCTCAAGAAACATATCAAATCCTCATTAAAGAAAGTTTATTTTTTCATTGTTAAAATGAAGTGTCAGCTTTTATTAGTCCCACTGGTATAGTATCATGTGCTTATATAAAAGAAAATCTTGGTTCTCAGCTTAGTAGTATGCCTGTATTAAAGGTATTTAAGGTTAACTGAGAACATTTACATTAAATTCAATTTAGCTTATTCTTATTAAGCTACCTTTCCTTTATAAACCCAGCCTGTTATAGAATAATATAAAAAACAACATAAAAAGGCATCAAGCAATATAGGTTTATAAGGTCAATATTGTCACATGCACAGCGTATAGAGAAATTCTAACTTACATCTGCTAATACAGTATATATAGGCTGGTTCTAAAACTGCCCTTCCTACAGTATTTCAGCTATATTTTGAAAAGGCAAACAGTTTCATTCATATAGAAGACTGAAAATAGGTCCATCATATTTGGTGATGCATCCCCTACAAATCAGACCAAGAGCCAACGTAAATAAAAACAAGAGAAACAGAATGGAAAAGACTTAGTAATGGTCAATCAGAAGCAATTACTACAATTAATTAAAATGCAATATAAGGAAATAATGCAAAACAACCTCAGCAGCAGCTCCAGTAAATACATGCTATGTTAAAATAATGAGTTTCAACATAGTGTGTTCAGCCTTAATTTAAATCCTGATGCTGATGGGGTTTCTCAAAAATTGGGAAGTGGATTATTCCAGAGTGTGGGTGCCCTACAGCTAAAGGCTCAGCTTTCTACCCATTTTACTTATTTATCTTCAGAATATTAAGTATTCCTCTGTCCTGAAATTTCAAGGAATGCCATGAAGTATAGGCACTAGTAAGTTCTGTAAAATTTAAAATCAGTGGTAACTTTAATTGGAAGCCAGTGAAGTGATTGAAGAGCTTGAGTTATATAGCCATACTGCTTAGTTCTAGTTATGATCTAATTTGCTGGCCGCAAGTCACAAGAAAACTTCAGAATAGCTTTTGAATTACCTTTACAATTTTTCTAATTTCTCAGTCAACAGAACAGCTGAATAGCACCGAAAAACTGCTGAAATCAATTAGGCAACAGTGACTAGATGTGGAATGTGCCTAATTAGTTACACTATTAATATCTGAGCCATTATTAAAGACCCTTGCTATATGATAGGATGGAACTGGAGGTGTGTGACTGCTGGTAAACACTTCACTAGTAATAAAGATTGTGCAACTAAATATTGATAATTTATTTCCTTAGTTTATTGAGCTTGGGCACTGGGATGATCAATAATCTTTTCCAAATGTCTGGCCCACTCGTACTTGCTTACTTCTGCCCATTTAAGTTGTGATTGAACAACATCAGTAGTTATTTCATTATTTGCAACAGATGGGGGTTAGTTTTATTTATTTATTTTTTATTTTTATGACCTTTCTTCTAAGACAGACTTATAAGTCAGTAATAAGAATTTATGATTATTTGCAAGAGAAGTTAATTGTCCATATCCTTTGGGATTATAGTCTGTAATTATTTATAATACCTATCTGGTCTTATTTATATTATTATGAAACAAACTCTGGTTTGTCTTTTCATATTTCCTTGCATTCCTTAAACTTGTTCATAATCATCTTGTGCTCAATGTTTTTCTCCCCACATGAAAGCAGCCAGTTTTTTTTAATTTATTGTCTACTCAGGGTTTATTGATTTGGGACATTTTGATAAATATATATATATATATATATATATTTTTTTTTTTTTTTGCAATGACTACAATATTTATTCATTGAAACATACTGTATCTGTCTTGTGAGGGCTGCAGCTGACTCATTAATGTTCGTTGCTGTATCGGTGACTGCATCCCACTTGCTTCATACTGAACTTCTCACCTTTTTAGCTCTTATTTATCACTGTTTGTACTGTTGTCTGAAGTTGATGTACTTGGTGTGCTTCATAAAGCTTCAAACAGACTTCCATGCTAGTGGAGGGATCCAGTTACAGTATACTGAGTCTTTGTTAAATAAACAGCCTCACTGATTTTTTTTCCAAAGTGTTTATTAGATAATTTCTCTATTATAAAAAAAAATCTTGCGACAATAGAGAGACAAGACATGATCTTTTGAGGAGATACAAAGAGACACTTTCACGTCCTGCGAGACAGACAAGTCAAGTCATGCTTACAACCTTTGGAAGCAAGTCCTGTGATACACATGCAGAGTAGGTTAGAGATAATGGAAGTAGAAAAATGTGAAAGTCTTAAAAAAATGAGATTAAAGATTGCATTAGTGCAAACAAACGGAAAATATTACTCGGTGAAATTACGGAAAAGTGAAAAAAGATCGAATAGTGTTTGAGGATGTCTTGGGGACAAGAGAGACAAGGCAGTGAGACAAAAGGACAGGTGCTGTACAGGCTTTTAAACATTTGAAGTGCCGCATGAAATACAGATCACATGGCACGGCAGCAGCAGCAAGCCAGCAGCTGATTGAGCAAAGAGGAGGTTAAAAAAATATATATATATTTGTTGCCCATTGTATCACCGTTTAAGAGGGGTTTCGGAGGAGCGGCCACCTCTCCTTTGGGTGCGTTCAGCCCCCCTCTTCAACATTGGCGCGTAGTGCTGGTGAAGGGGTTGGCGAGCGAAGCGAGCAGGGGGCAAAGCCCCCTAGTAAATCTTAAATACAATTTAGGAGAGTGTCATTTGTAAACTAGTTAATATCAACAAAACACAATGGAAGATGTTAAACAGGTCTTAGTGACATGGACTACCCTGTTTAACAGTGTTTGATAATTTTTTAGGGAAGAAAGCAAGATGACAGTGACAACACGGTTTTTCATGCTTGGCTGGTCTTAAAAATGATTCCATCTTGGAGGCATTTTGTTGTGCCTGAGGAATTAGAAGAGGTGGTGCATTGAAACCTTACATGTGCTCAAATGGCTCGTGGTCTTTTTGTCTGAAGATGGAGGCAAAGGATAGTTGGGCAACTGTGACCTTCACTTCATTCCCCTGAGCAATTGCCATCACAGATGCTGGAACATTTTGCACATGTGTATGACACAATCATTCCCCAAGTTGTAACACAAGAAAACCAGAATGTAATGAAGTCAATTAAAAAGTGAATAATCCATAAGGCATTCCCTTTTCTGTACATTTGTTGTCTAGTACAGTGTCATGAGACGCCTCAGCTTATTTTGTTAGTAGTTGATGTAGGGCCCAAGATGGTTCCCAAGGCACACCAATGTTCGGACCCATACATTATCTTCCTGGCCAATTTAGAACTGCTAGATAACATGCATGTTTTTAGAAAGTTGTTGTACCAGAAGAGAATACCCTTTCAAAACTAAGTACACATTGAAACATAACAGAGAGAGTGGACGACATGGAATTTTGCTCAGAGCTTTGCATCTGTGATGAATCTTCTTTAAAATAAGTAAAGAAAATAAAGCAAAGCATGCAGGAACAATAGGATTTTCAAACAAAATATGTTGGTGTGGCAGCATTATTATTGTGTTTTAAATATGTGTCCTCAAACAGGCTGCCAACCCATTTGGTATGCATTACTGGTTTGTACCTGTAATAAGCGCACATAACCGGAGAGTGAAAAAAAGTAGCAGTGAAAATGGATTAATGATGTCAGCACTACATGGTATGTAAAAAGATTGTTTTATAGTAATGGTGCTGTCATGGTCATTTGCTGCAGTATAACATGCTTTTGATAAAAGTTCTTTAGCTTATCAATAAATTGTAGGTTAAATGATAGCTTTAACATTTATATTTTTTACATTAAAATGTAGTGAGAAGTCAACTAAAATGACACATTTTATTGGCTAAAAAAGATTACAATATGCAAGCTTTCGAGGCATTAAAATGTTAATTCAACATCATTAGAAAAAATCTGGTGTTGGCCAGACAGATGTATATTTTAAGTATTGCTTATCAATAATCTTGAAAAACAGTCTATTAAAAGACAGTGTGTGTGGAGGTAGTGATAAGTTACTTCAGTTTATTTTAGGGCCTAATTAATAGGGACAGGCAGGACATGTTTCAAATAGGCGTGGGTCAGCCAACTACCATACTGTATCTTCATTTACCACTGTCAATGTGGAAGTACTGTTTTTGGAGTTATTTGTAAATATAGGTCATCTATTTGTGAAATTGATCCCATTCCTGACTCATTTTTTAAGAAGGTTTATGAGTATTTGATATGTCTTGGCTATTGTGAATTCTTCTCTAGTTGCAGGTGATGTGATTTTCTATATGCTTTTAAGGCTGCTGTGAAATACTGTTGCTCAAGATGTCAAACACCAATCAGACAGTCTAGTAATTTTAGACCCATTTCTAGCCTTCTCTTTTTAAGTAAGATTATTGAAAATGCTGTCTTTATTCTACTTTCTGATTATCTTGCATACAATGATATATCTGAAAATTTCATTCAGTTTTTCCCTTCTTTTATAAGGTTGTAGTAGTTAGTGATATAATTTCTCCCTGGCTTGGTGCCCATGCAGCTAGTGACCCTGTCATTTAACACCATGGGTCATATTGTTTTAAGGCACAGTAATAATTTCTGCAATAAATTAGGCTCTTTTTGTTAAAAAGTCGATTTTAAAGTCCATCTCTTTGTATTTTACTACAGTACTTGTAGTTCTTCCCACCTTTGTTTAAAACTTTTAATGGTTTAGCAGCCACATATGTATATGCTATGGTGTGTTATTTTATATATTTTATATGTTTTTCTCTTTAAATACCATATGAACTAAGCAAGAGTGGAGAAGCTGCTTTTAGTTTTTAATGCACTTAATATTTTCAGTTAATGGTCATTGTTTATTAAACATGCAAAATAAGCAGATATATAATTATGATACACATAAAATTGAATTCTTCTAAATAGTACTAATATCGGTATCATCTCTTGCTTAGTGTCACTACTCTGAGGAAACGTTCCCTTGGTTTATATTTTGATACATTTAAAAAGATATACTGTAACATTTTATTAGAATTTTAATCATCTTACTTCCCACCCCACTGATTTTTTTCTTTACTTTGTTTCCTGCCTTTTTTTAAATTTAACAGTTCTACTACCCATAAAATATTACTAATATGCACATATTTTCTTTTTTGCTGCCTTCCTGGGTTTTGCAGACCCAATTGTTTTATTGTTTTTTGAAAGTTTATCACTAGAATTAGAATCTGTGCTATTACCATGGATTCAAAAATGGTGTGAGCTTAATGTAGATGACTTCAATGCTATTCTCATTAACACTTTGTGTCCTCTTCATTTGTATGTGGAGATGTATTGAAAGCTTTATAAATGTTTAATGAAATTGAAAATATCAATGTTATTTTTTACTACCTCTGTGGCTGTTTCCCTTAAGAGCAGCTTGTTTATTTTTTTGAGTAGTCATGTGGCATTTAATAAGGGATGGTTGTAACTAGAGCTTGTCTTTCTTTTTTAATTTAGTTTAATTTGATTTAATTTTTTAATTACCCCCATTTTATAGTTCAGTGGTGTGTTATTGTGAAAATTTCATTGTACTTACCCACATGTACAGCTTTATTTGCATGTGGACCCTCAAGCAAAGAGAAGTACTAGCTGGCATAAGCAGATGAAATGATAGTCTTCAGAGCTGAGTGCCACCCAACCTCTGTGCAAGTTGCCAGCATAGCTGCCCACTGCATGGAAGATGAAGCCCACAGACTGGAAGTTAAAGATGTCTCTCTTCATCTGCTAACCGCGCTAGCTGCTGTTTACACTATACCTCACTTGTATCATCTTAGAAGTTCCTTTGGTTCATTATTTTGGTTCACTGTATGCTGCTTAGGTATAGTTAACTATAGTGTGTGTATGAATAGCAGTTACAGTTGCATTTTAATATTCCACATGTACAGCTTTATCCACATGTGGACAGTTGCCTCAAGCAAAGAAACTTAAAAGCTGTCATAAGCAAACCAAACAGTCTGACCAGACATCTCTTCTCAGCCACTGACCCCTGTGGGAATATGGCAGTCACCCACATTAGATACTCTTAACACTATACCTTGGCTCAACCAGACAATATGTAATTGCTACTGCAGTAAAGCAAAATTGATAAAACACAGTCAATCAAAAGTAGCAAAAGTAGAAATAAATTTCAAAAGAGACTTATTTAAAGACACATATGCAGAGATACAGGTAATGATGAGGAAGGGACCCTTCAAGTCTGAGTGTAGAACCTCTTCAAAATTTTATTCAGTCCACAGAGGACTTGTGTCTTGACAGTTTAAGTGGTAAATGCAAACGTCTTGTCTGGGTGATGGTGCCGATCTTCTCTCTGTTTCTCTTCTCTTCTTTGCAACATACATCCCAAATGTAAAAGCCTCAGTCCATGTGGAATTAACAGTAATAACACAAATAACTGATAATCTTAAAAATACTGTCAGTTTTGCATATTCATTTCCTGAGCTGATAAATAGGGTTGTTTCACATTCTAGAAATATGTCCAGCAGTTTGTTTTTTTTACCTTTGTAAAGGAATGATGATATAATAGATACAAAGTACACATCAGTAAAGATACAGAGATTAAGTACATAGCAGTTTGAACTTCTGTCAGTTAAGAGATGCAAACAGTGCAATATCTTTTGTTTAGAAAGGTGTCCTAATTGCTGTCTGTTTAATCAGTGTTAGTTTTTATGGCATTCTAACTGATCCGTGAAATTAGTGTTCCGATTTGTGTTTGTAATAAATTTTTGCAATCCAAGTTCCTATTTTATCCATCCATCCAATACCCAACCCACTATATCCCAACTACAGGGTCACGGGGGTCTGCTGGAGCCAATCCCAGCCAACACAGGGCGCAAGGCAGGAAACAAACCCTGGTCAGGGCGCCAACCCACCGCATCCTATTTTATATATTGTTCAATTCATAGTTCATTATTGTGATTTTGAACATTCATTAAAAGAAGTCTTCAAGATGTTTTCCATCACTACAAAAGTAGCTTATGCAGCAAAAAACTGGACAAATTAATAAGAATAATGCTGCAGGACATAAACCTGTGCAACACTACATAAAATATACAGCAATCGTAGCTGTGGTTAGCCCACTTGTCACTCCAGTTGTCATTTTAATTTAGGAAACTTTTAGCTGAAGTAGAACTTTGCTATTAAAAAAGAAATAGAGAAATAATTTGGAAATGCAGACTTCACTTTGTTTTGCATAGAAGAACTTTTCAATGGACATTGACCTTTTTGGCATATGGGCTCAGTTTTAATACCTATAATTGTATCTTTTTGCATCAATTATTTGTACAGAATTACCTTATACTAGCCAAAGTACCTGGTGTCACCTGGGTATATTTTTAGAGTGGGTTAAGGAAAGTAAGCAAAGGCTTATGTGTTTTTAAATGGCGACCCTGTTGTTATTGCTAGCAGTCTCATTTGTTATCTACTCTGCCTCTCTATCAATGTCTCCGCTCTTGTGTGTCAAGAATTTGTTCTTTTTGGGTCCTGTTGGATTTCAGAATTGTGGTAACTCCTTACTGATTCTATTTTATGTATATAGACTAGCAAAATATCCACACTTTGCAGCGGAGAAGTAGTGTGTTAAAGAAGTTATGAAAAGGAAACATTTTAAAAATGACGTAACTTGATTGTCAATGTAATTGTTTTGTCACTGTTATGAGTGTTGCTGTCAATAAGGATTTGATTATCATTATTTCTTTCAATCAGGTTTGTATTTGGAGGATGTGTTGTGTTCAAGTTACATTCCGCGTTTGTCAACCATTGTAAAGATACAACAGGTTTCATTGATAACTTTGTGTCCACGTTGTCAGAGTTGAAACATTCATAAACATCGAAGTGCCCACTACCCAAATTGCTACTTGTGAAGCTAAGATGTTTAACAGGCATTCCCGGTTGTCCAAAGGTATAAAATATTTCCCTTCTTTCCCCAGTTGAAAGCGAAAACAAAACAATTCCGCGGCAGCTATCAGTTCACGTGCAGAACAATAGGTTGAGAGCTTAAGCATTTCACTGCTATAGTGGTCCTGTGTAGTATAATTGTCTCCTGTATCGTCATATCTATCTATCAGTCCACACATTGAGCCTGTCCCAGTCGATCAGTACATAAGACACAATGTCTCTGGAGAAATCAAGGCTGAGACTGATATGGCCATGAAATAAGTAAGAGAGAGAATGGAAGAGGCAGGCGCAATCTCGGGGCATGGAAACTACCGAGTACGGGTTGGTGAAATTGTGATCAACGGTGATCACTGGAATAGACATGTTATTCGGGGTAAACTTGCACCCATTGAGAAAGAAAGTACGAAGGAAGGTGAGAAGCGGTGGAGCATGAAATGAAAAGCAGAAGTCAGCACCAGGAAGACGTACGTGAGCATGTAAGGAAGCCCAACAATGACAGCCGTGAAGCGCTGGAGTAAACGAAAAGGCAGGAGTCACCAGCAGGAAGATGTGAAGGAAGGCGAACAATAACAGGCTTGAAGCGGAGGAGTAAAGAAGAAGGGAGCAGTGACCACAACAAACAGCTGAGGAAAGTAAGGAAGTGAGTGAGGAGGCACATGAGTGCGGGATGTTGTTAATGTATATAGACAGGGAGCCAACCACGTGGTAGGTGTGCGGACAGCAGCCGTGCGGAAAAAGGAAGGGGGACGGGGGCAGCTGTTGTGCGTCTCTGCTGTGAAATAAATCATCTTTTATCGGAAATAAGGAATGAAACCACCAGAAGGAGAGGTTAGTTCTGGATGTTCCTTATGGCATAATGGTGAGAACTGCCAAAAAGAAGATGTTACTTTCGAAAGTTCGTTAAGGGGCACAGCGCGAAATGAAACATACTTAACGTTTCTTAAGTACAGTGTAAAGCATGAGCATGGGAAATTTGGGCTTCCTAAGTATATTGGAAGTCACAGAAATAGTGAGGAGGGGCTTCCCGTATCTATATACTAGCAAAATACCCGCGCTTCGCAGCAGAGACGTAGTGTGTTAAAGAAGTTATGAAAAAGAGAAGGAAACATTTTAAAAATAACGTAACATGATTGTCAATGTAATTGTTTTGTGACTGTTATGAGTGTTGTTGTCATGAAGGATTTGATTATCATTATTTCTTTCAATTTGGAGGATGTGTTGTGTTCAAGTTATATTCCGTGTTTGTCAACCGTTGTAAAGATAACAGGTTTCATTCATCGAAGTGTTCACTACCCAAATCGGTACTCATGAATCTAAGATGAGTAACAGGCATTCCCGGTATTAACTTGTGGATTTGCCTGCGATTATTTAGCAGCAGCGTGTCTATGAACTTAATTTAAACTTAAGCTTTACACCTTGCTTTCCTATTGATATGTCTACAGAGGCTTGTTCATATTCAGAGGGTTGTTCCTTTCCTACTGCATCAGTAAACAGCTCGTCTTCCTCTTTATCTGAGACATCACACACTGCATGCACAGGTTTACCTTTCCCAGTCCTGAAAACTTTAGCGAAGTGTTTCAATTTACCACATTTTTTACACTGTCTTCCTTTAGCTGGACATTGACTTTTTCCACCGTGTGCTTTGTTTCCGCAGTACCTGCACTTATGAATATGCTTGTATGCATCACACGCTTAATATTCTTTTGCTGCCTTCTCAATTGTGTAATGCGTTTTTTGCTCAGCGCTCTTTGGAGCTCTTGCTTTTTGTGTGCGTACTGCGTTCACAGTCAGTTCACTTGAGCCGCTCTGAGTACATGCATCGAAGGTTCTCAGCTGTGGTTGTGCTATCTCGTGCGATCTTGCGATGTCCATGGCTTTATTTAATGTTAGCTCAGACCCGGCACTTAAAAGTTTCTCTCACAGTTTCGATGAGTTTGTGCGAAACACTATTCTATCCCTGACCATCTCATCTTCGTTTGCACTGTCTTCCTTTAGCTGGACATTGACTTTTTCCACCGTGTGCTTTGTTTCCGCAGTAGCTGTACTTATGAATATGCTTGTATGCATCACTCGCTTCATATTCTTTTGCTGCCTTCTCAATTGTGTAATGCGTTTTTTGTTCAGCGCTCTTTGGAGCTTTTGCTTGTTGTCTGCGTACTGCGTTCACAGTCAGTTCACGTGAGCCGCTCAGAGTACATGCATCGAAGGTTTGCTATCTCGTGCGATCTTGCGATATCCACGGCTTTATTTAATGTTAGCTCAGACCCAGCACTTAAAAGTTTCTCTCACATTTTTGCTGTGTTTGTGCCAAACACTATTCTATCCCTGACCATCTCATCTTCATTTGCATAAGCACAATCCTTCACCAGCAATTTTAACTCCGTTACAGAGTGATCAAAAGTCTCGTTTATACCTTGCATCTTCTCACTAAACTTGTATCTCGCGAAAATCGTATTCGTCTTAGGCATGACAAACGCCTCGTAGCGGCAGCGTGTCTATTGGATTGCTGTTGACGGACGGCCTTATATGGGCAGGCACTCAATTACGTAGGAGGCGTGGGTAAGGGGGACGCAATATAGGCAGGCAGCCAACTACGTGGGAGGCGTGGTGATGGGTGACGCAACTCCACCTCACATGGCAACCGAGCTATATTTTGGCTATGTAGAGCAGTTGAAGTTATTCGCAGTGAAATATATTCCTATAAGTCAGCGACAACAAGCTGAATACTAATTAGCTCATATTGATGGTTCTTTAAAATGTGTTTGTTCGGCTGGTGCAGCACTTCACCTGGGAACCCACAAGGAACAATTTTAAAGCTTTAAAGAAATAATACACCCAAAAATGTTACTAATGTCAACAGAAAAAAATTAATCCATGTTTTCATGGAGAAAAAAGATTAAAAAAAAAAAAAGTTGCATATGCGCAGGATTGTGAGAATGGTTACAGACAACCCACAGATCACCTCCAAAAACCTGCAAGAACATCTTGCTGCTGATGGTGTATCTGTACACTGTTCTGCAATTCAGCGCAATTTGCACAAAGAACATCTGTATGGCAGGGTGATGAGAAAGAAGCCCTTTCTGCACTCACGCCACAAACAGAGTTGCTTGTTGTATGCAAATGCTTATTTAGACAAGCCAGATTCATTTTGGAACAAAGTGCTTTGGACTGATGAGACAAAAATTGAGTTATTTGGTCATAACAAAAAACGCTTTGCATGGCGGAAGAAGAACACCACATTCCAAGAAAAACACCTGCTACCTACTGTCATATTTCATGGATGTTCCATCATGCTGTGGGGCTAGTTCAGGGACTAGGGGCCCTTGTTAAAGTCGAGGGTCAGATGAATTCAACCCACTATCAACAAATTCTTAAGGATAATGTTCAAGCATCAGTCCCAAAGTTGAAGTTACGCAGGGGTTGGATATTCCAACAAGACAATGACCCAAAACAGTTCGAAATCTACAAAGGCATTCATGCAGAGGGAGAAGTACAATGTTCTGGAATGGCCGTCACAGTCCCCTGACTTGAATATCATCGAAAATCTATGGGATGATTTGAAGCAGGCTGTCCATGCTCGGCAGCCATCAAATTTAACTGAACTGGAGAGATTTTATATGGAAGAATGGTCAAAAATACCTCCATCCAGAATCCAGACACTCATCAAAGGCTATAGGAGGCGTCTAGAGGCTGTTATATTTGCAAAAGGAGGCTCAACTAAGTATTGATGTAATATCTCTGTTGGGGTGCCCAAATTTATGCACCTGTCTAATTTTGTTATGATGCATATTGCATATTTTCTGTTAATCCAATAAACTTAATGTCACTGCTGAAATACTACTGTTTCCATAAGGCATGTGATATATTAAAAGGAAGTTGCTACTTTGAAAGTTCAGCCAATGATAAACAAAAATCCAAAGAATTAAGAGGGGTTCCCAAACTTTTTCATATGACCGTATATAAAAAAAATTATAAAATACCCATAAAACATCATTTTTTGGTGTAGTATTCCTTTAACAAAACCCAAGGATGTAATTTAAACAAACCAAGTAGTTTACAGGACACTAAAACCTATATGAATTTTTAGCTCTGAAATTCCCAGAGTGAAAACCTTGCATGTATGCCCATGTAAGAGTGTATCTAATTTTAAAACCTACACTAGCCTAACTTAAAGTTGCCTTTTCAAGCTACATTGCATAACTTGGATGGGTCATTTCCTCAGTGTACTTCTATGCAGTTTTCAAGTTTCAACAAACTTGTCTTCACAGACTGCAAGTCAGCGATTCTGTTCCCTTTTTTCAGTTCAGCTGTAAGATTCATTTCAGTTCATAATAAAGGTACATTTCACTCTGTACTGTGTCAGACTAGACTCTACCCTGCTTATAGGCAGACGTGGGTAGAGTAGCCAAACATTGTACTCAAGTAAGAGTAGCGTTACTTCTAAATAATATTACTCAAGTAGAAGTAAAAAGTAGTCATCCAAAAAATTACTCAAGTAAGAGTAAAAAAGTATTTGGTGAAAAGACTACTCAAGTACTGAGTAACTGTTTGATCATAATACGGTAAATGATTTATTTTTTAGAAATGTTGTAATAAGACAGGTACAAATATAAAATAATGTGCACATTCTGTGATTTCCAAATAATAAA
Source organism: Polypterus bichir lapradei (assembly GCA_026402145.1). Classification (NCBI taxonomy): domain Eukaryota; kingdom Metazoa; phylum Chordata; class Cladistia; order Polypteriformes; family Polypteridae; genus Polypterus; species Polypterus bichir. The sequence continues at coordinate 29,444,298 of JANRMT010062846.1, read as the reverse complement.
AAATAATCAAAAATAAATAACATCTTTACAAAATAAAGATGCACAAATAACACAAAGTTCCAAATCTCAGTTTTTCACAACAAAGCTTTTGAAGCCAATACCTACAGTAGGTGACGTAAGTTTGAACAGTGCAAACTACTTACAGTGACAAGATATACTGTACACTGACAGTATAATACTGCATATTCACTTGCCCTCCAAATAGCACAGCTGATAGAAAATAACATTAGAACAAGGCAGCTTGTGCATGTACAAGAATTCTCACATTACTTGACTGTCTGTGTCTGTGCATGTTTGGTTAAAACGTGCTTGTTCTTAACTCAGTGAATTGATGGTTAAGCTTCAGCAGGAGTTGGTTCTCATTTTTCATGTACAAGTGGAACCTTGGATTGCGAGTAACTTGGTTTTCTAGTGTTTTATAAGATGAGCTAAAATTTTTACTAAATTTTGACTTGATAAATGAGAGAGGTCTTGCAATACGAGTAGTCCGTGTACACTTTGTCTGCCAAGCATCACGTGATCACAACTGAGCTGATGGTTCTTCTCTCTCTTGCTCTGGGATTGTGGGCAATCGTCAGTTGGCATGCCTCACTCATATAGTCAACATCCGTACGAGCGTATACTGTTTACTACAGCATTGTGACCACGTGTGTGTGCTGTGACGTGTGAGTCCCTGTCTTGCACCCCAAAACACGAAGCTGAGTCTCAGTACTTTAGCGACACCATCTTTATTCAGATTGAAACAAGAACAGCGCGGTTATTTATTGTAGCAGGATCTGCCACTCTCCTATACACAGACATAGCAGTCAGGCAGGGTCATGCCCAGGTTAGTGATCAAGTAATACTGTACCCTGTGCATTTATAATGTTCCTTGTTCCTTATATTACCCATCAACGGCAGGTGCTTATAGCATGACTGCGATCTTTTCGGATTTGCTTTTACGGCGAAATGCTATAGCGCTGGGTGCCTGCAATTGCTTCAGGACACTCTTCTGCGTGTCGTCCCGCTGGGTGAAATCCCACAAGAGTTTAGAAACTCACTCACGCCAGCCATGATTCTTTTCAAACGTAAAGTGCAGGTTAATTTGTTTTATGTATTTTTACTTTACATTTTGTATTAATTTTTATATTTTTATATGAATAGTTTTGGGTTGTGAAACGAATCATCTGAGTTTCCATTATTTCTTATGGGGAAATTTGCTTTGATATGAGTGCTTTGGATTGCAAGCACGTTTCTGGAACAAATTTCCACAAAGGTTCCACTTGTATTCTTTCTTTCCCTGTCCACTGTCTGTGAGGAGTTTGTGCCATTATACTGCCACAGTTTGTGTGTGGTCATGTGACTGCATGGCTACGTCTGATTTGTGAAATGGAACCATGTGATTATTGTCGCTACGTCTGATTGGTGAAACGGAGTCTTGTGATTATTGTTGCTATGTCTGATTGGTGAAACAGTCATGCAGTAGATCCACTGGTGGCTTTTCTCTGGCAAAAAAATAGCGTATCTAATGGAAAAAAAGTAACGATTCGAGTGTTGCCCAATGTAGCGGAGTAAGAGTAGCGTTTCTTCTTCACAAATGTACTCAAGTAAAAGTAAAAAGTATAGTGCAGTAAAACTACTCTTAGAAGTACAGTTTTTTTTAAAAAAGTTACTCAAGTAAATGTAACAGAGTAAATGTAACTCGTTACTACCCATCTCTGCTTATAGGAACTGCAGGAAACCAGTCTGCATAATGGCTATAGAACTGGTGCATTTTTAACCTCAGTTCTGAAATACATATGTTGGTTTTCATTTCAGCCAGTTTATTAATTAGTGACATGCTCCTGCTTTTATACTGTATTAACCACTTGTTAAAATTAATAGTATCTTTCAGCTGTCAATCTTTAACCTAATTTGAAGCCATGTGTTTTATATTTGTTTAGGAGGGGCTAAATATTACCGGTTTACAGTTGACATTGGCATCCACATTGAGGCAGCTGGTAACTCAACTAATTCTTGGCTTTTGATTGATATCAGTGGCAACCACTTTAGTGGTACACCAGTTTTTAGTCCGTGGATTGGAATTGATCAGCATAATCGGCAGATCAGCTTAGTGAATTGCTAGTCAGTTTTATGATTAAGGTCAAATGTTAACTGTGTTCATGCTTGCTGTACTTCATAGCTTTCTGTTATGCTGGTAAAATAAGTTTAAAAACTAGTGTAACAACTACCTGCTGTGCAAGCCTTTGGTGCTGGCAGTGCACGTAGCTGTGTGGTTACATCCTTGTCTTGTAATCAGAGCAACCTATCAGAGATCAACATGAAGGACTGGAAAATCTCTCAGAACCCACGTCTGCTACTAAGTGAGTCTTGTGAAAAGATACATTAAAGCATGTAAAGCAGGGATGCTAGGTACTAAAAAGTGCCTTGAGCATTAAGCATTGTTTAATCCAGCATTTCTCAACCTTTACGTATTTGCGACCCGAGTTTTCATAACAGTTTTAATCATGCCCCCCTAACGTTTTTTTGAAAGGAGCCCACTAATACCAATTTGTTCTTTTTTAATTAATGATATATCATAAATGCATATTTTATTATACCTACTTAACTTTTATGAACATTTATCTAACTCTATATTTATTGTTCTAGTATCAGAATGTAGTTTAAGTTAATTTGTTTTGGTTTCAATAGATGTATTTTTCATATTTTTGATTCTTGTTTCCTTTTTATCACATCTTCGCGCCCCCCTTTTTGTTACTTCGCACCCCCCTAGGGGGGCCCACTCCACAGTTTGAGAACCACTGGTTTAATCTTTTAAGAGTACTGGATTATTTTACATCCTTAATAATTGTTGCTTCAAATAACAGAACACTGTTCTATTATAAAGAAAGGGCATGTCACTTGTATAAGTTAGTTTTCCAGTTAGTTAGCAAGCTACTGTTGGAACTAAAATATTTTAAATTATTCTAATGAAAAATCCTTTCTTAAGGTCAATGTGCATTCCTATACACTATTTACAAAAGAGTGTCATGTTATTGCACTACATGGAGAGATTCACAAATTATGGACATTTTTATTATCCAAAGCAGGTTAAAATACTTGATTTCATAAACAATCATGTTAATTCTATTCCTTAATATTATTGAAGTTTAATGAACTTATTGTATATGAACCTGTCATAGGAAACACCACTCTAAACATGTAAAGGCAGTGTTCTGTGCTCCTTTATGAACTGATTTATTTTTTCATTCATTTTCATTTTTAAAATGAAATAATTCAAGATATTGTTAATTTCAAATTAAACTATGCCATCACTGTTTCACTTCCAAGGCAAACAGTTTCAGAAAAGCAAAAATAACCATGTAAAATAATAACTAAATAATTGGTTGTAAATGTTTGAGAGGAGGGCGGGACTTGTCAAAATTTCTTGGCAAAAAGTCTTGTCTCGCGGGATCTAAATCATCTCTCGTGGGAGTTGAAATTATCACAGAGAAAGTCTCGTCCCCGAATTTCCTTTTATACAGTAATAGAGAGAAATGCAAATAAAAAATGTTTTGTAAATGTAAAAATAATCACACTGCTGTGCTTTTTTGTATATGCGAAGAGAACAGAAGACCAGCTAAATAAACAATGAGATTAGTTTTATGTCAAATGACTCACTGATTTTGAAAATGGTTGGAACAAAAACCTGCAACCACATGGTGTCCCCAGGAGTGCATTTGAGAACCTCTGGTTTACAGTAGCATACTCCATACTCCCAACACACTAAAGAAGAACCTGATAGCATAAGTCACATTAAAGAGAAGCTGTTTTTGATGACTTCTTGTGACATTTGGCTTTATAAATAAATTAAGACTGCTACTGTACCATTCCACTTCAAGCAGCACAATAATATATTGTATGCAAAATGCATTTCTGTCTTTTTAGAGCATCAGACAATATAAATTGTAATATTTGTGCTAATGTGTAGATAGGCTTATCCCAATGATTTATGTTATATATCTCCTGATTTTCTCAGGTTACTCTGCCATTGCCACATCCCACCTTCTCGGGTCAAAAAAACACTAAAGAGGCTGGGTTGACCTTTGAGAGGCTCTCTTTATGGGACCTAGGTATTCCTTCTTCATTAAACCCTGTTCTAATTTAAAAGGACCAGACAGCTGGGGAGTTTTCAGATGCATTTTTAAGTGACATATACACCCTGAAAAATAATTCATTATATTTCATGTCCTGGGCTAATTATTTAATCCTTCCACACCATATACACATTTCAAAAAAGGCAAAGAGGGATGAAACTCTTGAGCTGTAGAGAAAAATGGCACTTAGATTGACATTTAAGGCCAAATTAGCTTGCAACAAGCCTCTGCTTATACACAGAAAGAAAACACATCCTCAGAACAGGGGCCTCTGTTATAGCAGGTTTTTGAGCAGGTTTCTTTGTCCATTTTTGACTTTTGTTGTGTTCCCAAGAATGGATAGGTGAGTGGATTCAACTGTGTCAGATTTGCAGACAGAAAGTCAGCAGGTATTTTAGCTGCTCTTTTTTATTGTTTTACTGCTATGAAAAATTAGGCCAAAACATGATTCAGTTGCTCCAAGTGTCTCCTCTTTTCCCTGCATATCTCTTTAACTTGAAAATTCTGGGAGGTTTTGGTTATTTACAGTAAAATAATCTTTAGACTGACCTTCAGCTGAGTCTTCTTGTGTACTTTTGTCTCCAGATGTTTCCTCTTGAACTTTTGTCTTGTATTGCATCTTAAATAAGCTTACTGTGTAGTGTCTTCAGTAAGTAACATAATTTCCTAGCACAAGGTAAAAACATTCATATGGGTATAAATACAAGCAAAATCTATGTGTAAATTTATAACTGAAGCCAAAAACAATCACAAATATCTGAATTAAAACAAAATCTCAGTAATAATTTTAGTTATTTATTGATCACCACATTAAACTCACTTTCCTCAGTAATTTACAGTTTAGTCCCACTTCTGTTATGGTAAAACTCATGACTTGCACCAGTTAGTCTGTGAAAAGCTTCCCGCTGGTTCTGTAACACTTTTATTCTTACTTAGAACCTGACTGATACCATTTCTCCCAGCAGCGTTTACCACTCCCTAGCCCACATTGATACTGGATACTCTATATTTGATATGCCATTTACAGTCCTTTCCTAGCTAGCCAGTGTGTCACATTCTTTTTAAGTGATTTATAGGACAAATTCCTATAAATTAGGTCTTTAAGCTGACTGCAGCTTTTACAAGTTTTCAAGTAGGAGGAATCCATAGGTTTCAAGGGGAGATCAAAGTTATGAGGTATAGCATTATATTGTGATTATGTACACTCTGAAATGCATTTTATGATGCAGTACTGTAGTGGCTGATACTAAGAATCAGTCTACATTCTTCCACCCACCTCTGTTTGCAACTGCTGCTTATGCAATGTCTGAGCACCTGGATGTGGTAAAACATGTGGGTCTGTGGCAGGTCAATGTAGGTCCAGCTGATAGTGCAGCTCAGACTCTGTGAGTGTTGGTATACGGGAGAAAAGCCATACAGCTGCTGGACACTAAATGAGGGAGTTGGCTGATTGTCCTTTCATGTGTGAGAGTGCAGTCAGCTCAGCCAGCCCTCTTTAGTGCTCCATACTTATAGGGCTATAAAGGTTATGAGAAAGAGAACTGAGGAGAAGAATCGAAGGAACACACTGAAAGAAAAGAAATGAGAATCAGGAGATCAAGCCAGTGCTGCGGGATGGAGGTGTTGCAGTCAGGGGAGCCCTGCAGGGGAGCGAGGGGAATGGTTCTACCAGCAAGATCAACTGTACTAAGCAGGCGGAGCATAGCAATCATGGGCTTCCCGGATACCTGCAGATGTCAATGGAAGGTGATAGAATTTAGGAGCTGTGCTCTGTGTTGGTCCCAATGGACAGCAAGGGAGGTGGTGAGGATAAGAGCCAAAATAAGGATAACTGTAATAGTCGGGGTCTCAGACCTGCTGACTAGACTTCAGGTTGAACATGGGAGACTATTAAAAGAGATTAAAGGAGAGAGTACTGGAGTGCAGTGTGAGATCATGTGTTCAGTCTGATATTAACCTAGATTTGGTCTATTTAAGTATTTAGCTAATTGTTTTGATTTTAGGATACTTCACCGCAATGTGAATTTTTAAAATAATTTATTAAAGATGTTTGCACCTGCACTTTAAATACTGTTTTGAATTATTAAAGAATGAACTTGCACTAAGCACTTTTGCACCAGTCTTGATTTTTGTGTCCTCATTGCACTAGTCCATTCCAGTCATGACTATCATTGACCCACTGAAGCAAGAAGATGACA
>JANRMT010062846.1:29397245-29427985 GCA_026402145.1 Polypterus bichir lapradei | reverse complement strand
TCGCCCCAGTCTGAGGTCAAGAGCGCTCTGGAGCAGGTTTTCATCCAGGATGTCTCTGTGCATTGCTGCAGTCATCTTTCCCTTTATCCTGACTAGTTTTCTATTTCCTGCCGTTGAAAAACATCCCCACAGCATGATGCTGCCACCACCATGCTTCACTGTAGGGATGGTATTGGCCTGGTGATGAGCGGTGCCTGGTTTCCTCCAAACGTGGCGCCTGGCATTCACACCAAAGAGTTCAATCTTTGTCTCATCAGACCAGAGAATTTTGTTTCTCATGGTCTAAGAGTCCTTCAGGTGCCTTTTGGCAAACTCCAGGCGGGCTGCCATGTGCCTTTTACTAAGGAGTGGCTTCCGTCTGGCCACTCTACCATACGGGCCTGATTGATGGATTGTTGCAGAGATGGTTGTCCTTCTGGAAGGTTCTCCTCTCTCCACAGAGGACCTCTGGAGCTCTGACAGAGTGACCATCGGGTTCTTGGTCACCTCCCTGACTATGGACCTTCTCCACCCGATCACTAAGTTTAGATGGTCGGCCAGCTCTATGAAGAGTCCTGGTGGTTTCGAACTTCTTCCACTTACGGATGATGGAGGCCACTGTGCTCATTGGGAACTTCAAAGCAGCAGCATTTTTTCGGTAACCTTCCCCAGATTTGTGCCTCAAGACAATCCTGTCTCGGAGGTCTACAGATAATTCTTTTGACTTCATGCTTGGTTTGTGCTCTGACATGAACTGTCAACTGTGGGACCTTATATAGACAGGTGTGTGCCTTTCCAAATCATGTCCAATCAACTGAATTTACCACAGGTGGACTCCAATTAAGCTGCAGAAACATCTCAGCGATGATCAGGGGAAGCAGGATGCTTCTGAGCTCAATTTTGAGCTTCATGGCAAAGGCTGTGAATACTTATGTACATGTACTTTCTCATTTTTTTTATTTTTAATAAATTTGCAAAAATCTCAAGTAAACTTTTTTCACGTTGTCATTATGGGGTGTTGTGGGTAGAATTCTGAGGAAAAAAATGAATTTAATCCATTTTGGAATAAGGCTGTAACATAACAAAATGTGGAAAAAGTGATGTGCTGTGAATACTTTCCGGATGCACTGTATATATTTAATTATATCCACTCTTTTCAATAGCTCTCTAGGTAGGCTAACTTCTGAACCCTGATCATCATTAAGCCTTATATATTCTGCGTTCTTCCTACATAACACAGTGTCATCAGAGAGAAACTTGCACTCAACTCCTCCACAATCAGACCCAAGAGGTAAGGCTTTAAAGAAGATCCCTGGTGCAGAGTTTCTCAAACCAGGATCTTGTGTGGATCCAAATTGGGCTGGTTTGCCATCCCAGGTGGCTAGATTAATTTGTACTAATATGAGCCACTTAAATCTATAATTAATAGGTTGTTTCTCACAATTAATTCATAGTCACTTAAACAATTATTGGATTTATGATAATTGCTTGTTTGCATGAAATTTGATATAATTGTATGTTTAATATAATTTTATATATTGAAAAATTTATAGCTTTAAAGTTCATTTTCCTGTGAGATACGGAATAAGGATCATAGCCTAGGTGCCATAACTGATCTTTTTACCTCCCTGATGAGTGCAATTTACTCCAATCTTGATTTTAGCTCACCAGTGATAAGAACTAGAGACTGTAATAGAGGTAAGCGGGTGATGTGTGGAAGGTTGCTGATATCAAACAGGATATAAAGAAACACAATTATAACAGTATTTATTATTTTCAAAAGAGTAGGGTTTGATTCTGACATGTTTTTGATTTTACTGCAGTTTTGAAAGATTGGAAAAGGAAGTGGATGAATTTACATTTTTTTTTTCTTTAATGCAAAATAAGATATTCATCTAAACCATTTCTCCATTCATTCTACCCAGGAAATAGCAGCTACTACATTTTACAGGGATATGCCAAGGCCAGTCATGAGCCACCCAGCATATCAAGCGGTGGTTGGTAAGTGTGGCAGTGGTTAGATTTATCAATTGAAAGAAGGCTTTCCCAAGAGTCAAAATTCACATGCTTATAAATTCACCAGTCTGACAGCAGCCTGCAATTAATCCAATCCAATCCCACGGTATGTATGGGCACGTATACTGCTTGCCGTGTGAGTCATCTGTATGCTTCATCAATTGGATAGATAGTAAAACGAAAATGTACACAGTAAGAAGTTGTACAGATACATACAAATTTAAAGCTATGGGGCACAGCCATCAGTCACCAGGGATAGCTTGTCAATCACATGTAGGTAATGTCCCAGAATCCCACGTGTGGTTACAATATTAATAATGGCCCGTGTGAAGGACCAAGAGATAGCAGAATGACATTGGAAACAACGTCGGAGACCAAGACACATCTGAATGAAAGATAAAGATCATCTCATGTGGACGTTGAATAGAATAACTCATTCATCACATCGATTGCTGAATAAAAAAGCCTCTCAGGAGCACATCCTTCTTGACATTGCTGATTTTCAGAAAACGTTTTCCTAAGACTATATTTATACAGTCTCTGATATCTGTTTTATTTTCTATAATACTTTTTTTCATTGGTATCATTATACTTTTTTAAGTACCACAATGCTTTTACATTTCGGTATGTTGTCTTTATATCTAAAGTGACTGAAGTAATAAAGTAAATATTAGACACTTGGTGCAGGTAAGGTTGCCATTTGGTCTGACTTTCAGTGTTTTTCATGGCTGAGAGGTTGGCTGAGTGCGGTGGAAGTAAGACAACATTGGTTGGTAAGTGGCATATAACCAGTGGGTATTGAGCCTTCATTTGTATTGGGGACTTCGGTACATTGTTAGAGCCAGAGACAGCGTGTCCCTATGTGGGGTACTGAGGAGTGACATGCATAAGGCATCACTCATAAATTCTTTGTAGAATACTACAGAGTAACTGACAGTTGGCCATTACTTATATGTAGCTGTGTGAATAGGATCTGCGTGTGTTGGTGTGAGAGTAGGTTCTAGTTAAGTCTCACTTATCCCCCTATGATATATTCTATTTAAAAACAAATGCATTTATACAGACTCCACGTTTTCTATTACTTGTATATCTCTGTTTTGTAAGTGCATATTGCCCCCCTGAGTCCGCCTTAATGTTGTGTGATCAATGATCCCCTGAGCAGTGTCATCGGGAGTTGTGTACTCCTGGTAGAGGCACCCATGGCAGCAAGGTCAGAGGTGAGGTCCTAAGTGAGACTGGCTTACCCACCGCCACCCTCCGTCCCACCAAGTGCCCATCCAAAGTGGTGTAACTTCCTGCCATACCTCATCATCTTGAACACAGCTTGCTTTGTGGAGTCTCAACAGGAAGCGAAGCAGTGTGATTGAGGATTGCATATCCTCTCTGCCACCAATATCAATAACTGCTTTGAGCAGGTTCTTACTTACGTGTATCAGAGATGGACAGCTTTATCGTCAGATCAATAGACAGCCATAACCAGTGTGTATTGATTTATTCTTACTATTTTTGGAATCTTATTTATTTGTCTATATTCTTGTCTAATGTGTTTTTCTTTTCTTGCAACTGTTTGCATCTTGTAAAGCACTTTGAGCTACATTCTTTTTATGCAAATGTGTCTTAGAAATAAATGTTGGTATGTTTAAAACAGATGTTAACTGAAAGTCATTAATTTGTAGCTTCCTTTGAGCTACTTTAAAAAATAGGTCTGTTTGCAGCAAACCCTGTGATTAAATTGTTAATTTTGTTTGATTATTTGCTAGTGATTGAATATAAACTGTTGAGCTTGACAGGTAAATATTATAACAGACAATGCCATGATCCTTTTAACAGTGTATTTTACAAATCCAGTTTCTGAAAGATATGACACATTTATAATAAATGATGTTTCATTTAAAGTTTAACTGCTGTGTCTAAAATCAGGTGGTAAATGTTTTTCTGATAATCAATTTCAAGTCCATTAGTCATTGCCAAGTCTATAAGGTTTTCCTGTTCATTTATCATCAAGTCTTATGGCACAGAAAAAGTAGGAACCTTTGAGAAGGCATTATGAATAACATTCTCCGTATTATCCACCTTTTAGATAACTGGTGTGTTAACTTTGTCATGTGCTGACTTACTAAATGTATAATGCGCTGCATCTGAAGTTCTTTAGTTGTAAGAACTTGGAACTAATTCTTAGTTGTTACTACTAATAGAAGCATTACTAAGCATAGCTTCATTTTTTTGCATAGGAAAGACACTTCTGTTCTTAATTTGTGGCCCAATATTTATTATTTAGAAATGCGAAAATATCACATGCTATAAATCTACTCTTTACACTCTTGTTTTTACTTTTTTAGAGATCTACAGTATTGAAACTGAAATTATGTTGATATAAAAACAGCAGCTACTATTCAACATATGTAATTAAAAGAAATAAAAATGTCTGTTTTATGAATTTTAAGTTAATATTCGTAGTATCATTTTTTTTCTTTTTTCACAGTTGTGTCTAAACAGATTTCACAATGAAAGGATGTTCTGCTGCACTTGTGGTGTCAAGTGCTTTCTTGACCAGTGTTCTGTATTATCACTCTGATCTGCTGACAGGTGAAAAGAGGAATAGTTTGATAAAGCCTAATTTTATCATCATTCTGGCGGATGATATTGGATGGGGAGATGTTCATCAAAACTGGCCAAGTACAGTTAAGACTCCAAACCTGGACAAAATGGCAGAAGATGGAATGAGGTATGAGAATCTCGTCAAAATTTTAAATACTTAAATTCTTTGAATGATTTTTCATCAGGGCTTATCAATGAAGTTTGTGAAACAAAATGGTTTGTGGAGTATATACTGCAAGATTTCAGATCAGGTCTTGTTTGCCATTTCTTATTCATCATCATTGGTGAAAATAGAATATTGCCTGTTGAGGTCATTTGTATTACCATGTATCCATTCAGTGATATACGGTAGGAACTAAAGTTTGTACCAACAGCACTGGGCACAAAAGACAGCCCTTGACAAGGTGGCAATCATTCTGCTCTGTTCTTCTTTAAGTATGAGACATACTCATTTATTATTTCACATAATACATTTCTTAATATTTAGGGTTTCTGGACAGTGTCTTGGCCTTGACCTTGACCTAGTTCAGATAGATTTCAATATTGTCTTTTCCAAGGGGCTGAGGTTGCCCAAATCTTAATTTTCTCCACTAATATAAAACAATATTTTTCTCTTCTTCCTTAGTATTATGTTATCAAAACACGTTTTAATTGTAAAGAGCATTGAACCTGAATGTTCAGGACTCCTTTTTGTGGTTATGTGGTTCAAACTATCGGTGGAATACACACATATTAACATGCTGAATACCCTGTTCAGCAGTCGCATTCAAATCTGCTTAAACCACCAAAGTTCAAGGACTGTACAAAGACGTAGTAAGTTAGAAATGCCAGATTGCATAGGAGGCTTGCACTGGTGAAAAGAATGCTCTACCCATAAATTATATTTATTCATGTTGCTTGTAGTTTGCAATAATGTGAGAGATAAAATGTTAATCTCACATTTTTGTGGAGAATAGAGATAAAAAAAGCTTCTGATAGAACAGGAGCCTATGGTGACCAGCAATGGACAACAGAAAACAAAATTTAAAACCAAATCAAGAAATAAAATTCCCCCATTACTCTCACCACATAATCCACATATCAAGTCATCTAGTACTATTTTGATAATGTCAAAACATACCCATTATTTGGTACAATATGGGCAAATAAATACTTACGAAAAATAAAAGTAGTCCACAAACAGGAAGCCCCTTCACAGGGGTCAGGGTTTTGAATTGAAGAGCGGACTCTTGACCAGTGAATGCTGAGGGGGAGGCGGATCAGTCCACTGCTTTAGGTTTTTCAAAAAATAAGTTTTTCAACTTGTTTTTTCTTTTCCATAAAAAACATGGCTATATTGATATTCCCTTTTTTTAAAGAAAAATGTATTTATGTTAGGTAAAATATGCTACAAATGGAATTATAATTTGGTTTTAGTATTTATGTTAATTATATGTATTCTTCTGTCTAATATTATATAGAGATGAAACTACATAGAAAGACCTTATTTCACACAATCGGGAAGACTGTTAAACATGAGTTTGATTGTATTTTTGTGTAATTCCAACCTCTGGGTATTGCATATAAATTGATTTTTCTTGAAGTCAATTTATATTAATGAACATTTGCCTCATGTTCAGATTTTTAGATTTCCATGCTGCGGCATCCACCTGTTCCCCATCCAGAGCATCTTTGTTAACTGGAAGGTTGGGACTTAGAAATGGAGTAACAAGGAACTTTGCTGTAGGATCTATAGGCGGACTACCATTAAATGAAACAACCCTTGCTGAAGAACTCAAGAAAGAGGGTTATTACACAGCAATTATAGGTACATTTGGAAATGCTTTAGGTGAAAATATGTTATTAGTTTCTGTTTAAACTGACTGTATTTTGGTTAAATTCTCATTCTTGCCTGTTAAGGATATACCAGGATGTATATTACTTTAAGTCCATTTTAAGTATACTTTTACTTCATTTTACAAGCCTCTGATCCTGTCCATATTCAAAAATGTAGTATAATTATAGCAAAACAGCAAAATACAGCAACAAAAAAGTGCCATATTTTATGTGCATGGAAATATACTATTTACAATATAATATTGAAAGTGTATCTGTTTTTAAACTAAGTTGGTAAAGTAATTTAACATTAATAAATGTGTTTAAATTAGCAACTTATTAAGCTAAGAACGGATGGAAATACATACTGGAAAATTTTTAATTCTTTGTTCATGAATTCTGTCTTATTTTGATCAACTTAGATGTATATAAAACATAGACAGATGCACAGTCTTCTTCTTTTTTCGGCTGTTCCTGTTAGGAGTTGCCACAGTGGATCAACTTTTTTCATATACTCCTGTCCTCTACATCTTGGTCTGTCACACCCATCACCTGCATGTCCTCTCTCACCACATCCATAAACCTTCTCTTACGCCTTCCTGTTTTTCTCTTGTCTGGCAGCTCTATCCTTATCATCCTTTTCCCAGTATACCCAGCATCTCTCCTCTGCACATGTCCAAACTAACACAATCTCACCTCTTTGACTTTGTCTCCAAACTGTCCAACCTGATCTGATCCTCTAGTGTATTCATTTCTAATCCTATCCATCCTCATCACACCCAATGCAAATCTTAGCATCTTTAACTCTGCGACCTCCAGCTCTGTCTCCTGTTTTTTGGTCTGTGCCACCATCTCCAGCCCATATAACATAGCTGGTTTCACTACTGTCCTGTAGGTCTTCCCACTCTTGCTGATACCTGTCTGTCACAAATTACTCCTGACACTCTTCTCCACCCATTCCACCCTGCCTGTACTGTCTTTTTCACCTCTCTTCCACAATCCCCAGTACTGTTGATCCCAAGTATTTAAAATCATCCACCTTTGCCAACTCTACTCCCTAATCCTCACCATTCCATTGACCCCCCTCTCATTTACACACATGTATTCTGTCTTTTTCCTACTGACATTCATTCCTCTCCTCTCTAGAGCATATAACCACCTCTCCAGGCTCTCCTCAACCTGCTCCCTACTCTCACTACAAATCACAATGTCATCAGCAAACATCATAGTCCACGGGGACTCCTGTCTAATCTCATCTGTCAACCTGTCCATCACCATTGCAAATAAGAAAGGGCTCTGAGCCGATCTCTGATGTAATCCCACAACCATGTTGAATGCATCTGTCACTTCTACCACAGACCTCACCACTGTCACACGTCCCTCATATATATCCTGTACAACTCTCACATACTGTACTTCTCTGCCACTCCCGACTTCCTCATACAATACCACAACTCCTCTCGAGGCACCCTGTCATATGCTTTCTCCAGGTTCCCAAAAACGGAATGCATCTCCTTCTGGCCTTCTCTATACTTCTCCATCAACACCCTCAGAGCAAACATTGCATCTGTGGTGCTCTTTCCTAATGAAACCATACTGCTGCTTACTTATAATCACATTCCTTCTTAACCTAGCTTCCACTACTCTTTCCAATAACTTCATGTTGTGACTGATCAATTTTATCCCCCTGTAGTTACTACAGCTCTGCCCATTCACCTTATTCTTTTAAAATTGGTACCAGTACACTTCTCCACTCCTCAGGCATCCTGTCACTTTCCATGATTCCATTAAACAATCTGGTTAAAAACTTCACCTCTCCTAAACAAAAACACAATCTCTTCTAAACACCCCCATGTTTCCACATGCTTCATTCTCTTCACAACTGTCCTCACTCCCTCCTTGCTAATCAGTTTCACTTCCTGATTCACTATCACCACATCACCCAACCTTATCTTTCTCTCATTCATCAGCCACTCAAAGTACTTCTTCCATCTGCTCAACACACCCTCCTCGTTGGTGAGTATGTTTCCATCTTTATCCTTTATCACCCTAACCAGCTGCACATCTTTCCCAGCTCAGTCCTTCTGTTTAGCCAATCAGTACAGGTCCTTTTCTCCATCCTTAGTGTCCAACCTCTCATAATACAACTCATCATACTCCTTTTCTTTAGTCTTCACCTTACACCTTATTCTCTTGTACTCTTACCTACTTTCTGTATCTCTCTGACCATCCCACTTCTTCTTCGCCAACCTCTTCCTCTATGTACTCTGCTGTACTTCTCCATTCCACCATTAGGTTTCCTTTTTCTCCATCTTCTGTCCAGATGTCACGCCAAGCACCCTTCTTGCTATCACCCTTACCACTTCTGCTGTAGTTGCCCAGCTGTCTGGTAACTCTTCACTACCACCCAGTGCTTGTTTCACCTCCTCCCTGAACTCAACCTTGCATTCTTCCTTTTTCAACTTCCACCATTTGATTCTTGGCTCTGCCATCACTCTTCTTGGTCTCCAATAACATTCTACAGAGCACCATCCTATGCTGCCTAGCTACACTTTCCCTACCATCACTTTGTAGTCTACAATCTCCTTCATATCCTGCATAGGATATAATCTACCTTTGTGCATCTTCCTCCACTCTTGTATGTCACCCTATGTTCCTCCCTCTTCTTAAAATACATATTCACCCCAGCCATGTCCATCCTTTTTTCAAAATCCACTACTATCCATCCTTCTTCATTCCTCTCCTTGATACCATACCTATCCATCATCTCCTTGTCTCCTCTGTTCCCTTCACCAACATGTCCATTGAAATCCGCTCCAATCACCACTCTCTGTCCCTTGGGTACACTGTCCATCACTTCATCCACCTCACTCCAGAAATATTTTTTCTCATCCAATGCACACCCACCTTACAGGGCATATTCACTAACAACATTCATCATCACACCTTCAATTTCCAGCTTAATAAACATCACTCTGTCTGACACTCTTTTTACCTCCAAAACACTCTTGACATACTTTCCTTCAGAATAACCCCTACCCCATTTCTCCTCCCATCCACACCATGATAGAACAATTTAAATACACCTCCAATCCACCTGGCCTTTCTCCCCTTCCATTTAGTTTCTTGCACACACAATATATCAACCTTCTTTCTCTCCATCACATCAGCTAACTCTCTTCCCTTACCAGTCATACTGCCAATATTCAAAGTTCCTATCCTCAATTCCACTCTCTTTACCTTCCTCCTCTTCTCTTTCCTCCGGACACGTTTCCCCCCCTTCTTCTCCTTCTTCGGCCAACAGTAGCCCAGTATCTGGCAGCATCATGTTGGCTAACAGTATTGGTGGCAGCTGTTGTTAACTCCGGCCTTGACTGAGCTGGTATGGAAATCTGTATTGTTGCCCGCATTTTGATCAGGCAAAATTTTACACTGGATGCCTTTCCTCATGTAGCCCTTCCCATTTATCCGGGCTTGGGACCGGCATGAAGAAACACACTATTTTGTGCTTCCCCTGTGGCTGGGTTGTAGATAGTTGAACAGTGCAGTGCTATAAGTGTTCCACTGTTTTCTAACCTACTTATCCAATTGAGGGCGCATCCTAGCAGCATTGGGTGCCAATTGCTAAGCAACCCTAGATGGGGCTTTACTCAATAGCAGGGCATACTTGCATACTAGGCCTTGTTGTATTACAAAAGAACACAAAGATCCCACTTTCAATAAGAATACATGTTCTTTTTCATATTTGTAAGAGCCAGTCTTAGAAGGTTAATGCTTTAAGTTAAACTCATGTAAGTGTTTGCTTAATTTGAATAGAATAGCTTTAAATTATGGTATAGCCTTTTACCCCCTGTAGTTAATGTGAAATTGAACCTTCTTGGCTATACCTGTAATATAGAGTGATACATAAGCCAATCTGGAATTGCTGTAGTCTCATTGCTAGCTAGAATGGACTAATAGACCCATTTGCAGTTTGTAAATGGGATGGCATGCAGTTTTCTGAACTGTATGACCAAACTTTGAGAAACGAAACAAGATAAAAGCCTTAAACATAGCTTTCTTTAAACAAGGACTTTTCTTTACTTTGCAATACCATCTTTTTCTCTATTTTTGTGTGCACTATTTTGCTTTGAACTTTTACTAAAATTTCTAAAAACGAAGATGTTTGTTCTCAGGAATTATTTCAACACATGTCACACTATTGCCAAAATCCCATGAAACAAACTAAAGCTGCAGAACTTTGGTTTGGTAACTTTGGATTAATGCAGATGCAATATTGCTTTAATTAAACATTATCCTAGAAAAAAGTATATTGTAAATGTTTTGCTTTATTAAGTCACACAAAAAAGGTTTCCTTTGCCCTGATTTATTTAAAAGCATAACAGTTTATGTTAGTTGCACAGATGTGCATGCATGGATTTGCAGTGCCCTAACACAACTTTGAAAAATATTATTATACTTGGTTTCTAGAGAATCACTTCTACAGCCTCAAAAACAGGCAGTTGCTTTAATTTATTTTAAACACACATATATTCATATATCGTATGCTGTATATATGTATATATGTGTGTGTGTGTGTGTATATATATATATATATATGTAAAGCCCAGAGGCACGTGCAGCCGCCCTATCCCTGACAAAGGCAAGCAGGACACTAATAGCCACATAGCACACAGTTTATTTATATTTGCACTCCACAACACAAGGTAAAACACAGTCCCTTCTTTCTCCAGCCAGTCCTTCTACCTCCATTCCTCCTTCACAAGCTGTATCCACTTCCTCCCAATTCAGGCCATTGGATGCTGGTGACTGGCCTCTTTTTATAGGGCACCCAGAAGGACTCCAGGTGCCCAACAAGCTTCGTCCGGGTGTGGCAGAAGTGCTGCCAAATAGAGCTCTGCAAATTTCCATGTGCCCCCTTGTGGTGGCTACGGGCCCCAATATGGTTGAGCTTCTATGCTCTTGACCCGTGGTCCTGCTGGAAACCAAAAGGCTGCCCTCTGTCGGTCCAGTGGGAAAAACTGTCCTGGAAGTATTGTCTCCCCCTGTCCTTCCGTAATCAGGGTGTCCACCACTATATATACTTTTCTGTATGCAATTTTCGCTGTTTTTTTTTTTTTTTCTCCAGGTGTTATTTTTAGTTTACTGGATCTCCATACTCTTGAACATGCTACATACAATAGCACATAAGTAAAATACTTCTGCTGTGTATCAGTTACTGGTTGTGTTACTGGCTGACCTTGGCATTTGTTCATGGTTAGCGTATTGCAAAACAACATTTTAGAGTAAACTTTATACCTTTGAATTCAAACAAGTATTTAGTAGGAATAATGGGAATATAATTTCCCCCGTAGCCAATTCTGTAAAAGTGGTAGCTTCAGTTAGATTTGAATGTAACGCTTTGATCTGTAATCCTGTACAGTTACAACGTTTTAGAGTGTTTAGGTCAAAAGCAATATACACTGAATTGCGGTTTTCTTTTACTTATTATATACTAGGGGGCTTTGCCCCTTTCTCGCTTTGCTCGCCAACCCCCGTGTTTGATTTTCTGGAAACACACATTTAAGATTTTTTTTTCTTTGAATTGTTGCTGTTTCATTAGTTTCACTTTTATTTCAGAACTTCTGTAAAAACAATATTTGGAATCTTTAGAGTCCCAATATGCTAAATCTTTTAAATGAGGTCATTGAGACATGTGTTTAATGACTTTGTACCATAAATCAGGATAGGTTTCTCTGTTTGGAATTTTAGCTCAGACAAAATGATCTACATCATCAGCAGTTAATCATTTTTTTGCAAAGTAACCAATAAATGCATGTGAGGTAAACCACGTTTTTGAAATTTTCTGACTTAAACTTCAAAGCCTTACAATATTTACATACTTCTGACATATCACCTGTGTCTATATATTCGATCTCTATTCGCCTTTTCGTTATTTCTCAGAGTAATAATTTCTCTTTCTTTGCGCTAATCCGATGTTTGCTGTCTTTGTTTTGACACTGTTGTTTTTTTTTCTGCTTTAATATTCTGTATCTTGCTCCGCATGTGTTTCCTGCCTACGTTTTTTTTTAGTCTTTTAATTCCAGTTTTTATTATCTCTAACCTGCTCTGCATGTGTTTGGCCCCCTTGTTTTTTAAACTCTTTATGACATTTTACTTTGTTTTCTAATCTTTGCTTTTTATTTCTGACTTCACTTTTTTCAATGACACCTGGTCCGTGGTGATTATTTTCCCTTTTTTGAGTAATAATTTCCGTTTGTTTGCTCCACTGCGATCTTTACTTTCTTTTTTTATACTTTCTAATTTTCCTACTTTCATATTCTTTAATTTTCTCCACATGTGTATTGCGCCGTTTTTATTTTTTTGAGCATTTCGAATTCTACTGCTTTCATAATCTCTGACCTGCTCTGCATGTGTATAGCGCCAATCTTTGTGAATGTCTTTATGAAGTTCTACTTTGTCTTTTACTCTGTCTTTTAATTCTGAGCCCGATTGGACATGCTTTTTTTCAGTTCCACTTGTTCCAGGCTGACAATTACTTTCCTTATTTTCTAAATTTGCACCTAGATTATTCTTTTTCTTTTTTGCTCTTTTTTCTCTCCAACGCTTCTGAGTCTTTTTTCTCCACGCTGCTTTCTTCTTTGCTTAGTTGTCGACGTTTCATTTATAATGTATTGTCCTTATACGTTTTGTATGTGCTGAGAGCCCTGGATCTGTGTTTGCTCAAAGCCTTTACACGACTGATTGTTTGCTGCCCATGGTCTTATTTGATATTGGTTGTAAGTAGGGTGTGTCTTGCAAGAATCTCATGTTCTACATCATCGCAAGACAGTCCTGGGTCAATCGCTTGGCACAAAGTCTCATGTTTAAGGTCCCCGCGAGACGCTCCGTGGCCATTCTCTTTTGTCTCGCGGGTCTTTTAAGTGTCTTCCGTGATCTTAACGTGAAGATCACGTCTCGTCTCCCATCTTTCTCTCCTAGGATTTTTTTTTTTTATAATAGCGAGATAGCATTGACATTTACAGGCTGCACATTTTCATGGCCTGCATAATGAACTGAGTGTTTTAAGCACTATACAGATTCGTAGAGGTGATAAGAAACAATATTTTGATCTATGTACAGTGTCCACCACCTCTGTGTTCTGTCTGTGCGAGACCCCTTTAGTGAGCTTTTCAAGCGTTTTAAACTGACCAAAGCACACAGTCTATCCCAGCTTGTGTTGTATATACAGCTTGAAGTGGGCTCATATGCTGTATTAGCAGCTTCTTGTTTGTGCTTTGCAAACCGGAGTGTAGTGGCACATAATGCTCTTATTTCCAATGGTACACCTTAGTCCTGTGCAGCTTTGTATGTATTTTGCCATGAGGCGGCCCTCCCACACTCTAAGCTTATGCATATAAGAGTGCTCAACAAACTTGTCTGGCTTGATTTTGTATGTATTTACACTGCATCATGTAAGTTAAGAAGAAGCTGATGGAATAAGGAGTACTGCTTGTACCCAAGGATACCCCTTATTAACCACATCTTCTTTGAGTTTCAACTAGCTTTCTTTTATCCACTTCACATGTCATTTTCCATGCCGGTCACTTCTCATTACTTTTTCTTGTGCAGGGCAGCTTCCCTTCCTTATTTGCTGCCAGACCCATTTCTCTATGCGTTAAAAGCTGAGGTGAAAAAAGGACATGCTGTCTAAGAATACCCCACTTCCTGTAGCCTTTTACCAACAAATATCAAGTGTAACAGATAGGGGGCGCTGTCATCCCCTTTTGAACCCTCAGATCAGATGCCAGACACCAGATAAAAGTCCACATTATTTTATTTGTACAATAATAAAGTGCACAAAGTACCTTCACCTCAACTATACTTTCAGTACTCGCAATAATACACAATTCACAATAATTAATCCTCCACACCTCCCAGCAGCTCAGTCACCCTTCCTCCCAACTCGGCTCAACGCTGGGATCTCCCAAAATCCATTTTATTGTTCTTGACCCAGAAGTGTTTCTCTTCTCACTGTCCATGTGACTGGCCACACTTCTGGGTCCGATGAAAACTCCTTTTTTCTTCAACCCGGAAGTACGTCATTTCTTCTGTCCACGTGACTGGGACGTACTTCCGGGCTGTAGGGAAAATAGTCCTTGATCCTCCTTGCAGCGTCCTCTGGCGGCCCCCATGGTATCCAGCAGGGCTTTGAATAAACACTCCATTGTCTATGATTTCCTGCTGGCATTTGCGGCACCTCCATGCTGCAGGGAGGGCTCCATCTAGCGGCCTGGGAGTATTGGCCAGGATGAATGGCTGGCCATATACCACACAAGAAATAGAAAGCAAATGTTGACTAATTTTCTTTTTTTCTACAATGTCACCAAATTTCAATCAAAATCAGTCAAAGTATTTTGAGATTTTTGGGGTATTTAGTTTTTCTGTTGTGTGGGTTGGTGGTTACCCCTGAATACTGATATATATCAAAATGTCCTTTCTTAGTGGATGCCTACTGGCCTACATATATACCGTATATAATGTGAATGTTTTTTCCCATACAGGAAAGTGGCATCTTGGACACCATGACCAGTATCATCCGGGAAATCGAGGTACTGTTTATTCTGGTATTCCTCTAAAAATAGTAGCCTTGCCATAT
This sequence comes from Polypterus bichir lapradei, assembly GCA_026402145.1. Taxonomy (NCBI): domain Eukaryota; kingdom Metazoa; phylum Chordata; class Cladistia; order Polypteriformes; family Polypteridae; genus Polypterus; species Polypterus bichir. Next base: position 29,412,939 of record JANRMT010062846.1, on the reverse strand, counting down.
ATACAGAATACAGTAACATTTTTACTTGCCTATTTGATTTCTTTTAATTTATAACAAGATGAAGTATTTTAAAATGTTTCCCCTCCCACAGGATTTGATTATTATTATGGTATTCCATATAGTAACGACATGGGCTGTACAGACAACCCAGGATATGACATTCCTGAAATCCCACCATGTCCCAAAGATTCAGAGACACAATGGTATGTTATCTTACAGAATAGTAAATGGCTGTAGAGGCTGTTAATTATTCTTTTTTTTTTTTTTTGCATAAAAGTTTGAATGTTTTTTAAGGTACAGTGGAAGGGTGGGACAATGTGAATGCTGAATAAATAATGCATATATTAATGTCAGCTACGTTTACCAATTTATTGTTTATCTTTGTGGTTACTTAATGTTCCACAGACAAACACAAAATGTAATTATTGTCTTTTTAAAAAAGTATAGAAGTAAATCAGTCATTCATTTTCTATCCCTCTTAACCACAGGAGTCTATTACAACTAACGTAGGACACAAGGCAGGAAAAAACGCTGGACAGGGCACCAGTCATTCGCAGGGCGCACATCCACAAACACACACACCACCCCATCCATATACTATGGCCAATCAGACTTTGCAAAATTTATTTTAGATAACATTTTATTGTAAAACAGTGAATGTATGGTGTTTTTTTTAATTTCAAAGGTGAACTCTTTACATGTTTTGTTACATTTTCCTTCATCTAAAGACTTAAAAGTTGCTGATTACAGAAGGAAGGAGCATAACGTTAAGGGTCTTATTTGGCTTCTCGATGAGATATTACAAAGGCAGAATTTACTGGTTATTGTAGCATCATAATCTGATAAAGCTTATCTAAAGGATAAGTGTGAATTTTTAGATGTACATAGAAGAAATGCAATTGTTCAGTGTGTTATGAACAAAACTGCAGCTTCTAATAATAGTAGCTAAGGTTGCTGGATTAAATCTCCAGCATTATGTAGAATTTGCACATTTTGCCTGTGTTTACATGGGCTTTTGTCACCAGTATTGGCTCAGTATGATTGTGTGTGTGTTTGTCTGTGTGTGTGTGTATTCTCTGATAGATTGTCTTCCTTGTGCTTTGTTCTGCAAGGGAAACTCGCCAGCTACTTACCTCCCTAATTATTAACAGTAGAACTGCCACACATTTTTTCAGTACTGAAACCTCCAAGACTACACCAAGTGGCATGTGAGTTCTTTTGTTCTCACTCATGGCCCACTAATGGCTGATAGCACATTCCCCCATTCCTATACCCAAAAGCCACAGAGAGTCTACTACAGTTTGATTAAATGTATACATAACTCATTTTATGGTACATGGCATATATTATTTGCATATATTTCCATGTTAAATATTAGCTTACGTTTTCAATCAATGAAAGAAAAAAAAATCCCAGGGTTGCGCAGCCTGGAGGAAGGGATGCTGTGATACAAGTGGCTTTCCAAAGTTACATTTCAACTCATAAAACCACTTCATTATTTAATCGCAGAAAGAAAAACAGGACGTTTCATGCTGGAAGCATAAAATAATAAGTTAAGTCAAAGCAAAGTTTTCTATATACAGTAAATAGTTTATAAAATTACAGCATTACTTTCATATATACTATATTTACGTGTAGGTAAATGGCAGGTGGCAAGATGGACTAAGTATAATACTGTCAATATCACTAATCCTCTATCATTTTTGCAACCTGAGTGGTTTGCACATCAAAAATGGGTGTACTGAGTTCACTTTTGTTTTGCTGTGCATGTATTCTCTCAGTGCCTCTGTACTTTATTATTGTCCATCTCCTTGATCACCTTTTATGTCCTTTTACATTGGACTGGCAGCTCCCATTTCATTTTATTTACAGTTTGATATTGAGCAGGCTGGTTTTTGAGCAAGTAGCTTTTATGGCATACACACTTATATGAAAATATTGCATGTGAATTTTCTCATATTACCTGTCAAAGTGTCATGAGTCACATCACCAGTCACACTGTCTTTCCATGGCAATCAATTGTGATCTTTTTCCAAACAGGGAATAGTGTCATGTATGTACATTTGTTACTCTTTTTAGATTCCAGAAAATTAGATTCCAGACTTGTTGGGTTCATTTGACTTTCATTGCAGGGAAGGGCATCATTATTCCATCAAGAAAAACTGCTCATCAGTGGGAATGTCTGCCACTTACTTATCACTTACGATGCAGTTTTCCACAAAGTTTGCCAAGTGTCTGATATATCAGCAAAGCTGGCCATCTACAAAGTCATAGCCAACAACAGTTTAACATGGTGAAAGGAGAACGCATGAGATGGCACATTGCGGGCAGGATAGATCTGTAAGTAAATGCAGCTCACTTGCAATGATGTCACAGACATGGCAAACCTAGCAACATCAGCAAATACAAAAATTAAATTTATGTGTTTACACATCCACCATCAAACCATGCATGTGTTTCAGTACTTGATTGTTGAGTTTGTATTTAATTCAATACATGCACCAGCATTTTAGTATAGTTTTCTTCAAATCATATTTTTTCCTCCTTAAAGGGTCCAGTACCATATTGCACCAGTCCTTTCATGTTCATGAAGAAAGCCCACCATTTATTCTCATATTTGCATTCATTATCGCATCTGCCTTGTCTATGAAAACTTTGTGAGTGAGCTGCTATCCATAATGTGCCTTCTTTTCCCATGTTAAATTTATGCTAGCTGTATACTTTATATACCATTGTGTGTGAAAAATATTTTGATGCCATTGCAAGTGAGTTTGTAGTCATTTTTTACCTAAATGAAATAACTGGATGACCAACGGTTTCCAAATGTTTTTTCATCACTTGTAGTGCAACAATGGGAGTGATTGTGTGACATTTTTTTCATTGATCACTTTATAGTTGTGTGGTGAAGACAGACAGCAGTTCACATCTGAGAAACAATTTTTAGTAATGTTATAACAGCAGCAGGAGAGGATTTGTCAATATAAGAATGATATGCAAATGCAATCGAGTGAGAACTGGAAGAGAAAGACAGTGATGCATATGACGTTACCAGCATTCAGTGGCATTGGCTATAGTTGTAATATAAATCACATTTGAAGTGCAGCAGTTTACTAAAAATCATGGTTGGACAGGAGCAAAACAATGAAAACTAATGAAATAATTAAAGACACAATATCAGTTGGCTTTAGCCATGGAATACTGTCTAAATATACTTAGCAGGCCCTTCAGCATACTTGTTTAATGGTAGGAGGAAATTCAGTACAGCAAAAAGTTCAAATAGTAGAGAAGCTCTACTATATTTAAAATAGTACTTTTTCACATAATAATTATTTGGACTGATCGATCATAATAATGAATTATTTCTTTTCCCTTTACAGTAATCCCTCGTTTATCGCGGGAGATAGGTTCCAAGGCCGGCCGCAATAACTGAATTTCCGCGAAGTAGGGACACCATATTTATTTAATTATTTAATGTGTATTTGGACGTTTTTAAACCCTCCCTGTACTATTTACAACCCACCCTTTACTCTATTAATAACAGGGACAACTGTTAAGCAATATGAAATCGGTAGATAAGTTTATAGTTACTGTATAGCGAAGTACACGTACCTATATATGACGTGATGATGGTGATGAATATGCTGTGCAGTAAAAATGATGACGATGAAGGTGATGATGACTTTTACTGCGCAGCCGATGACTGTATTTTACGTCTCTTCAGACGGCGGTGCCATTTCCTGGGGCACCTCTTCCATGGTTTCCAAAGGTGTATCCGTAGTACTAGTAGGAACTGGCTCTTTTTTGCGAGGCTGCAAAAACATTGTGATTGGCAGTTGCTGCCACTGCTTCTTTTTCCGGTCAAAGAGCAGCTTGTAGGTGGTCATGATGTCGTCGACATTGTTGCAAAATTGGACCGATCGAACCATATCGTCGTCCCATTCCTGTGACCGCTCTTGCAGATCCTTAGCCAGTCTGCAGCCACAGCCGCAAATGCTCTCCCTTCCTTCAACAAATCCAGAAGTTTCACCTTCTCAGCGATCGTCATCATTCTTCGTTGGCGTTTAGGCTCAGCACCAGCCTTGGAAGAAGGAGCACGTTAGGGAGCCATTGCAGGGGGTGAAAATTGAAGCGAAGTTCAACACAAAGAAACCACAAAAAAATCACACATAGTACAGTGTAAAGTAAACTGCTCGGCGAGAAAGCTTGAAGCGAAATGGCCGCGACAGAGAGACAAGAGGAGATGCTATGGGATCTGGGCATTTGGGCAGACACACACACACACACAGAGGCAGTGCACAGACACACACACACACACAGAGGCAGCGCGCAGACAAACACACACACAGAGGCAGCGCGCGAGAGAGCTGGACGCATTAAGGTAGGAAGGCAGTTAAAGAATGCACTGGGCTTGATTTTGTTTTCACTTCTGTTTCCAGCGATTGGTTCGTAGCATGCATTGTTGCAATATTATTTTTCTTGGTGGTTTATTAAATTAAAGACTTTTTCAAATGTTCATTTTTTTCCCTGTGCTTAAAACTCATTAAAAAAGTGCTTTTAGCCAGCGGTTGGTAGCGCTATAGCGCAAACTATTGTAGTGTTAGTTTTCTCTGTTGTTCAAGGTTTTCTCAGTGTTGTTCAATGTTTTACAGTCAAAGCACCAATCACGGGCCCGATTAGAAAGCGGGAAGCTGTGATTTGTCGTCTCCCTCCCATGTACCAATCACAGCTCGTGTTACAACGCACTTAGTCACCGAACTTGTTTTGTTGTTCTTAGACTAGGAAATACTACTACTATACTTAAAAACCCGCGAAGTCGTGAATCCGCGAAAAGTGAACTGCGAAGTAGCGAGGGATTACTGTAATAGCCTCCTAGTTTAAAGACCCAGCTCTTTTCATTAGTGTACACATGTCTATTTCTTTATTAGAATAGGTTAGAGGTTGAAAGAAACAAAAGTCCAAAAGGCAACTAAAGAGGATGATATAATGTAGAAAACATTTAACTTAGTTTTTCCATAATGAATGGTACAAGAGGGGTACTGCCCGAACAACCTCATGCACGTCCAGACCAGTTATATATGGGAAGAGAAGTAGTTGTGGATGTAGGTGGTGCAAAATAAAATATAAAGTAGTTTTAATCTGTAGGGGTACTGATGACCATTAATAGTGGAGCAAATGAATTTAAGAGAGAATTGAGCAACATGGGTAAACTGGTTCTGTGTATGCATGCTCTTGCCTTTCTGTTGAGTTTTTTCCTTCATCTTTCTAAAGATAGGTGGTTTCACAAAACATTTCTTGCTTATATTTGAATTTCTGTCACCAGTTTATGGAAATTTCTCAGGCGCTCAACGAGAAGCCAAAATCAGTTTAATTCATTTTCTCTAACTACTGACTTCAGAGCCATTTGGTTCTTTAAATTATACAAAGCACTTTGTTTTAAGTTAAATGATCTGGGCAAATATGATCTATGCTGTGTTTATTCTTATTGTGTCATTCTGCAAACTGTAAATCTGCTAGCATCACCACCTTTCAACATGTTTAAAAACAGACAGACAAGCAGACTTATTTCCTGCTTTACATATTGTTACATTTTTACTAAGAAGTGCTATCATTATGATGTGAGATTATATTATTAACATTTTTAAGAGGATGTCATAGCTTGCCTTAAAACCCATACATTAATACTTCATTAATAATTAATTATTAATTAATAATTAATACTGGAATCCCTACAGATTTTATTTTTTTTCTCCAGCCTCTGGAGTTTTTTTTGTTTTTTTTGTCCACCCTGGCCATCGGACCTTACTTATTCTATGTTAATTAATGTTGACTTATGTTTATTTTTTATTGTGTCTTCTATTTTTCTGTTCTTCATTTTCTAAAGCACTTTGAGCTACATTTTTTTGTATGAAAATGTGCTATATAAATAAATGTTGTTGTTGTTGTTCACAAATCACTGGCTAGCATCTTGAAAATCTTTTTTGTGATATTATTAGCATTATCTTGGTCTAAATAATATTGTGATGGTATTTGAATATTGAGAGGTTTTTTTTTTATTTTAAAAAGCAAGTAGGATTTGTTCTCTTTCAGTTTTAAATGCAAGAATATTTCTGCAAATGTGGCCCTTCCACTTTTTGAAAATTTTCACATTAAGCAGCAACCTGTGAATCTAAGTATGCTGACACACCTGTATGCTGAGAGAATATCTGGGATCATCCAGGATGCAAGGTACTTTGGTGAAATGTTTGTTGCTTCAAATGTTTCTGATCAAGTATAGCTTCATTTGTCAAGTTTAGTATGTTTCTGTAGCTATAATTGTTAAAGTAACCTTGTAGGTATTTCATATATTTCAGAAGTAAACGAACAAATATCTGTTTTTGTGATGTCACATTTCTAAATAAGGCAATAGGTCTTGTCACTTGTAGAGGAATACCATAGCAAATGATTACATTTCTTTGTGGTAAAAATATATTTGCATTAATTAATCCCTGGTGAATAACTCAACTATATTGAATGTTTTTACCAGCTAGAGATAACATGATACACTCAATGGGTGTGGCATTAACTTCCTGTATCCTTGGATTATTATAAAAATAACAAAGAAAGATGTCTATGGCCTTTACCCTCTGCTTGCAAAAGAACCTTAGTACTGCTTCTCAAGAATTACAAAACTCAAGTCTTTTTCTCTTTCAGTATTGCACTCTGTATATTTTTCTGCTTGCTCTTTGATAGCTGTAGCTATTAGCTACAATTGCTATATTCCTAAATCCTAAATGAAAAGGCAGCTAAAGAGTTAATGCGTACATAATGGTTACCCAAATCATTGTTTCTGGTTTTATATAGCACTAATCAAACATATCATGGACATATGAAGAGTTGTATGATTGCATATATTTTATCTGCAGTGGCATATGTCAGTAGTGACGATTTCAGTTTATCATAATAATTAGATGGTCTGTTTTTTTGCTTCTTGGTAGAGGTGTTTTTATTTATATTTTAACAATAATATACTTTTTTTGTGATAGCAGTTGAAGGTAAAAAGATTCCTTACATGCCTTAAAAGAAAATGCAAAGACACGTTTGAGGCACCAATCTGGTAAAACCTCACGAATAGGCAAGCCTATTTAATGATAGAATCACAAATGATGATAAAATTCTCTCAAGTTTAAATCACTTCTGGAGACTGAAAGTGCGCCCAGTAGTCTGGGTTCACTGATGTTTAAATATGATCCAGGGTTAAAGGGGCATCATTGGCCATACTTATAAAGCAGAATAGGAAAATGGTCAGGAAAATCTCAGAGCAATGTAAACTTGGTAGGAGTAAAAGCATTTTATTAGTTTTTCTAATTTAAAAAATAACTTATAACTTCATCTGGATTTAGGCGAGGTCGTGAGCTATACCTGATGGAGCAGAGGGCATGCTGATTAATATCATATCTTAATATCTTTCTGTTTGGTCTAGTTTTTGTTTCAGCAACATAAACTTATGAATGCTTTCTGTGCCTGTTTACTTCTCTTTCTCTTGTGAATCTACCTGCTGATACCCGTTTAATTAAAAGCAAATGTTAATTTTCTTGTTAATAAGTCTGCAAAGGACAACAATTCATATTTAAGTGGTTGACAAAAAGACTTATTTTCTTTTCAATCACATAAAATACTACAACTGTGCAGTAATAATTGTTGCAGTGAGTGCAGTGGTATATAGAAGCAAGCATTTTGAGCAAATGAGTCACAGATGGGCAAGTTCAGCCCTGGACAGCTGCATTTGGTACACGTTTTTCAGTCATCTGTTAATCATTGGCTAATTCATTGCTGTAAATGAAATCCTGTTCTAATTAGCTTCTCTATTTCTTATTTACTGCCTTACCAAAGAATTTATTAGAGCAAAACTGGGTTGAATTTTAACATTTTACATCATAGAATTATCTCTAACTACGGTTTTGGGCTATCCACTGGTCAAATATTAAGTAACATGTCCTGCTGAGAAAATAAATATTTTGCTAATCTCACCTGTACCTTTTTAATTTGAAAAGTTTTTTGTACCTACTGAAAGATTAGAACAAATGTTCAGCCTACGCCTGAGGTAGACCAAGTGCACCTGTTATCATTGGATTGTTTTGTGTGGACTGTAGGTTCTTTTGTGAAAAGTTTAAATTATAAGCTCATTTATTCACCTAATACAAGGTCATGCTTGAAAAAAAACTATACAGCGGCACTTCTACACCTTTTTACATATGCCATAGATAAATTATAACTGAAACCACAGAGAATAAAGTATAAATGAGCCTGCAATGTGAAAGAAAAAAAGTGAAGATTGCCAAGTGAATATTAAAGAAATCCTTTGTGTAATAGTTTAATTTATTGGCCAAACTGAATTGCCTGTCTTAATCAAAACCATTGTTTTAAGTAAGAATCTTTTTTTCATATCACTGAGGACTACACAGAAGTATACTTACTATCTTGTTCATGGTGATTTGCAAGTGGTCTCCAAGCTGAATGCTTCTGATTCCATTTAAAAGCTGACTAGCAGGGCTTTCAAGCATTAAAAATGCTCATATTTCTAACAAAACTCTCACATAAGATTATTTTGGTATATACTGTAAACTTTGGAATTGCTGTGTTCAAAGTGTAAATCTGTTACCCAGTACTGGGACAGTAACAAATCAGATGATTCATTTTGGTGTATTTCTGAGAGGGTGTTCCTAGTCATTTATTGGACTAAGTTGTACTATATATAAAATAAAGTGTTTGAAAAATAAGAGTAAAAAACTCAAAATAGTCAAGCTCTCAACTTCTTCTTTCATAACATAACCTGCAGTGATTAAGACATGTTAACTATATTTTGTTGATCCTTTGTGCCTGAATATTATTTAAGGGAAATGGTGACACTTTACCTTATCTTCTACCTTGTCAATTTTTTCTGAAGGATGTATAACCACACACCAATAATTATGTTTAACATTTTGTCTGTGTTTGTTTTTTTCTTGTTACTTGTTTCTACTCACGCAGTCTAGTTTAAATCTTTGTATGCCTCTCAAAATATCCTCATTCCCAGAATATTCTTGCTTTGTTTTTGTTGATGAAATCCAGTTCCTTGGTAAAGGATCTAAATTTGGAAAAGACTTTCCAATTGTCTAGAAGTTCACACCATATTTTCATCCATATGTTATTATGGAAGAACTGATGACAGGATTTCTGAAAATAAAAATATCTGAGTTGTTTTTTCTTTGAATTTGTCCACAAAGAACAATGGATCATTTGTAAATTTCCTTAAATCTCATTGGTAAATCTCCTTAATATTACATTATACATCATTCCATTCATCTCTTTTATTTCTTTGGATTTTACACTGCAGCTGAACACTCAACTTAATGTTAAGGTACTGAATCATGTTTGCTCACTCTCTGTCCTCATAATGTAATAGTTTTTGAGCTTGAATTAAATAGACAGAAGACAGAAATATGTATTTTAGTAGAGATCTGGAACTGATGACACATTATTCTAAATTTGTTCAACAACAACAGTTTATTCTGTTATCATTTCTGTTAGAAAGATGTTATTTGACTTCCCAGTTTGTTTTCATTAAATATGAGTGTCCATGCTGTAGAACTGCATAGTTAACAGTTCATAACTATAAGTAAAGGGAGAGGAGGATCAGATCTTTCTCATTTTAGGAATATTAAAATGCTGTGCATCAAACCACAACCAAGTTATTGAGGCAAGAAAGAGGCATGAAAAAGCAATATAAAAATAAAACTGAATCCTTGCCCACAATAAAGTTTTAATATGTGTTTAAAACAGTAATATACAAGATTTAATAACATTAAAAAGCATTTTTAAATTTGAAAGAACTTCAACTTTATACTATAAACAAATTAAAACTAAATTTACATAAAAATTACATTTTATATAAAATACTCTTCAAAGCTTTATTTTTGTTAGTATTTTTTCACAGTATAAAGACTTACATTTTTGCACAAAAGAAACTATAATTTAGATAATTCAAATTTTTATATATATTATAGAACCTTATAGATATTTAAAATTTAAATGCATTATAAGTTGTTATTTGTAAAAGTTACTGTTATATGAAAATGTTTTATTGTAATATTGCCAATGTAATACTACATAGGCAAATGGCAGGACAGGGAGATAAACAGGTGATAAAACAAAGCAAAGATCGCCACAAGGACTTGAGATTGAAGATAGAAAGTCCAAATCAGCACCCAAATACATGTAGTCAAAAACATTATTATACTTTGAAATTACTAGTTTTTGTTTGAAAAATCCACAAACTCGGACTATTAAGTGACCTCAGAAAACTGAATTTATACTCCATGACCCCTCAGATCACTTCATTTTTGACTTCCAATGTAGTTGTTAGTAACTGCACAGTAACTAATAAAAAAACTAAACAAAATAGTAAAACAAAATGGTGTTATGGAAGAATTGTAAATAAATTAAAGATACCTTAAGACTAAACCAGAAAACTAATATCAGCTAATGCTTGGTTGACATTAAAATTGTATAAAAATAATGAAATCCTGACAAAAAAACGATTGTAATCATGACAGTCAATATATTTTCTCCTGTATGATATCTAAAGTACCTTTAAATGTTTTCTTAAACTAGAGAAAGTAGAAGGATATTTTATTCAGCTTCATTTCATAATGAGCTTTTGATATTTAAGTAAAAAAGATAATTGGTTTAAAATAGAGCATTGAACACATTCAAATTTAATTACTCATAAATCTTTTTGGTCTCCAAGCTGAATGCTTCTGATTCCATTTAAAAGCTGATCTGGCTAGCAGGGCTTTCAAGCATTAAAAATACTCATATTTCTAACAAACTCTCACATAAGATTATTTTGGTATATACTGTAAAGAGATTTGTATAAAAATAATGAAATAAAAATCTCTTTTCTACAGAGAATGCAGCTTGCTGTGTTTTAGTGAAACATGGCTAACTACCATCCCAGATGCTAACGTGGAGCTACCCGGGTTTAGCACAGTTAGAGCGGACAGAGACGCAAGTACCTGCGGGAAGAAGAAAGGAGGAGGACTCGCTCTCTATGTCAATACAAAGTGGTGCAACTCAGGACATGTAAACGTTAAAATCTCCAATTGCTGCAGGGACATCGAACTGTTGTCCGTAAGTCTGCGTCCCTATTACTTGCCCAGAGAGTTTGGACACGTGATTGTTGTTATTGTTTACATCCCCCTCAAGCGAACGCAGAGATAGCGAGTGACATCATCCATTCCGCAGTTGCTAAGTTACAAACGAAGCACCCTGAGGCACTTGTGCTAATCTCTGGAGACTTTAACCATGTGACGCTGGACAAAACATTACCTGCCTTCTCCCAGTATGTGGATTGTAACACCTGGGGAAATAGGACTATCGACCTACTGTATGCAAACGTTAAAGACGCATACAGCGCCACCCCGCTGCCAGCGCTTGGGAAAGCAGATCATAACCTGGTTCTGCTTCAGCCTCATTACAAACCAAGAGTGAGGGAACTACCTACAACCACACGCTCATTCAGGAAGTGGTCTCCTGAGGCAGAGCAGGCTCTGAGAGACTGCTTTGGAACTACAGACTGGGATATATTGCTGGGGTCACATAGTGAGAACATTGAAGAGGCTGTTGAATGCACAACTGATTACATCAACTTCTGTATAGACATTGTAGTTCCAGTAAGAACAGTACGCTGCTATGCTAACAACAAGCCATGGATTACAAGTGACATCAAAGGCTTTTTAAAACCAGAAGAAAAGGGCTTTTAAAGGCGGTGATCGGCATGAGCTCAAGCGCGTGCAGAAGGAACTCCGAGTCCAGCTCAGGGCGGCGAAAGAGCAGTACAGGAGAAAGCTGGAGCAGAAGTTGCAGAACAACAGCATGAAGGAAGTGTGGGATGGGATGAAGATTATCACTGGCTGCAGCTCGAAGCGGGGTGCTGCCATCGAGACAGACGTGGAGAGAGCAAACCAAATGAACAACTTCTTTAATAGGTTTGATCACCCTAACCCACTCTCACCTCGGAGTACTGCATCCTCCAACCATCCTTCTGCTGATACCAGCATAGGTGAGACATCCCCGCCCACAATTACAGCAGTCCATGTCAGCAGAGAGCTGAGAAGACTTCGTGCCAGCAAAGCAGCGGGTTCAGATGGTGTATTGCCACGACTGCTGAAGGCCTGTGCGTTGGAACTGGAGAGGCCTCTACAGCGCATCTTCAACCTGAGCCTGGAGAGTCCCAAGGCTTTGGAAAATATCTTGTATCACCCCTGTCCCAAAGGTATCATGTCCTAGTGAGCTGAATGACTTCCAGCCTGTTGCTCTGACGTCACATTTGATGAAGACCATGGAGCGGCTGCTGCTTCACTACCTGAGGCCACAGGTCCGTCACGCCCTCGACCCTCTGCAGTTCGCATACCAGAAGAAGGTGGGAGCGGAGGATGCTATCATCTATATACTACACCGATCCCTCTCCCATTTGGACAGAGGCAGTGGTGCTGTAAGAATTATGTTTTTGGACTTCTCTAGCGCCTTCAACACCATCCAACCTCTGCTCCTTAGAGACAAGCTGACTGAGATGGGAGTAGATTCACACCTGGTGGCATGGATCGTGGACTATCTTACAGACAGACCTCAATATGTGCGTCTTGGGAACTGCAGGTCTGACATTGTGTTCAGCAACACAGGGGCGCCGCAGGGGACTGTACTTTCTCCGGTCCTGTTCAGTCTATATACATCAGACTTCCAATATGACACAGAGTCCTGTCACGTGCAAAAGTTCGCTGATGACACTGCTATTGTGGGCTGCATCAGGAGTGGGCATGAGGAGGAGTACAGGAAGCTAATCAAAGACTTTGTTAAATGGTGTGACTCAAACCACTTACACCTTAACGCCAGCAAGACCAAGGAGCTGGTGGTGGATTTTAGGAGGCCCAGGCCCCTCATGGACCCTGTGATCATCAGAGGTGACTGTGTGCAGAGGGTGCAGACCTATAAATATCTGGGAGTGCAGCTGGATGACAAATTGGACTGGACTGCCAATACTGATGTTCTGTGTAAGAAAGGTCAGAGCCGACTATATTTTCTGAGAAGGTTGGCATCCTTCAACATCTGCAGTAAGATGCTGCAGATGTTCTACCAGACGGTTGTGGCGAGTGCCATCTTCTACGCGGTGGTGTGCTGGGGTGGCAGCATAAAGATGAAAGACGCCTCACGCCTGGACAAACTTGTTAAGAAGGCAGGCTCTATTGTAGGAGTAAAGTTGGACAGTTTAACATCTGTGGCAGAGCGACGGGCACTAAGCAAACTCCTGTCAATTAATGAAGAATCCACTGCATTCACTGAACAGTGTCATTTCCAGGCAGAGGAGTAGCTTCAGTGACAGACGTTTGTCATTGTCTTGCTCCACTGACAGACTGAGGAGATTGTTCCTCCCCCACACTATGCGACTCTTCAGTTCCACCCGGGGGAGTAAATGCTAACATTACTTAAAGTTATTGTCTGCTTTTTTATTTTTATTTTTTTCATTTTTCATTTTTATTACTATTTAATTTAATATTGTTTTTTTGTATCAGTATACTGCTGCTGGATTATATGAATTTCCCCTTGGGATTAATAAAGTATCTATCTATCTATCTATCTATCTATCTAAAAGCCAGTGACTTACACTTGTACTGGTGATGAAATGTTTCCTTGGCATTTAAAAGTAAAAATGCACTTCCTATCAACCAACTGGAATTCTAAATTGTGCCTTACTATGTACAAGACACCAGATTGCCAGCCTTATACATGCAGTACTCGGTAATCAAGCGTTTAACTGCGAGGGATCATTTGTTTTCATCCACTTTGATGGAGGACCGGGGAGGACCTGCAATTCCCATTGTGTAGGACAGAAGCTGGGCTGTAACATATCCTGGTAGATTCGGCTCTGACAGTAGTGGTTATTTCTAGCTGTCTTATATTTATATAAATTAAGACCTGAAAAAGAAGAGGCCTTTCAGCTTTTTGCAGTAGGAATGTGTGAAGCTGTCCCAATCTTTTGCTTGATGCAGTGTTGGAATTTGGTTTTGCTTTTGGCTTTTGGTTGCTTCTTTCAGATTTGCTGCTTTAGACAACTGCCTAGTTTGCCAATATGTAGTAGTAGATCTACCACTGTGTGAAAGATTTACCTTTACTCCAATAAGTGATGTATTATTATTATTATTATATACTGTAGATATTAGCCCAGAATATTAGAAGTATTTCTAAAGTGTCTCAGTAGAGAGTAGTAGTAGACTTGAACCTCCTTTTTAAGGTAAAAAGCAGGTTTAGAAACGTATTGATGTATTACTAATGTATTGTGAGAAACCAGCCTGGCCACAGACAGACAGACACCAAATGTCCCAATTATACACACGCTTTATTTTACACAGTGCCACAATGCCTAAACCGGCCAACTCGGTTTCTTTCTTTCTTTCTTTCTTTCTTTGTTTCTTTCTTTCATCTCTTTGGCCACCTCCTCCTCCCTACTTAGGTTCCCGTCTTCTCCCTCCTGACTCTAGCCCCAAGTGGGCTGAGATTAGCAAGTGGGCTTGATTAGCATCTGGCAGCACTTCCAGGTGTGGTTGAAGTACTGCATGCGGATTCAGCTCCTCTTCTGACAGCATTTCCTGCTGTGGCGGAAGTGCTGTTGACCACCGTTCTGGAGCTGGCCAGGCACCCCCTGGCGGTGACCACGTCCTCCTACAGGGTTGAGCGTCCCGGCTCCGTGGCCCCCATGCAACCCAGGAAGGCAGCCCTCTCATGTTCCGGGGAAAATACTGCCCCTCTCCTGGTCCTTCCCGTTTCCCGGCGTTGCAGTGGGGCAATGTCCCCGGACATCTGTTACAATATATACCTGTTTTTTGTTCTTTCTGCGATGTGCAGCCTTTACATTACTAATCTCCAAAAAGGATCTAAATTATACAGTTAGAATACCTGACAAGCAAAATGGAAGTGAAGGGCTCTATTCCTGTTTCTCTCCTATTAATTCTTAGAAAATCTAATAGCATACAGAAAAGACTTGATATTTTACATAGAGAGAACAAATTAACTTTGTCAGCAGGGGTAAATTTGGCTTTTTACAGAAGCTCTTTAAATAAATATATATATATTTAATAATTAACATGATTAAATGGACATACACACACAAAGCCTAAATGCAAGAAATCTAAAAAGAAATAAAACTTCTGACTTGGCAGTCACAGTCACAGTGAGACATTATGTTGGTGTATTGCTGTTGATATGAAGGAGACCCCCATAGCGTTTCTTGGCACACTTCTGCTGAATAATTTGTTGGCTGAAAGTCCTCAGTATGTCAGAGAGAGGATGTGCAGCATTTTTCAAACTGGCACTCAGTTTTGTTTTCATTCTCTCCTTTGCTACAACCTTCAGAGGTCCAGAGTGTAACTATAACTGAACCTGTCCTTTTAATTAGCTTGTTGATTTGGTGGGCATCTCTTGAGGTGATATTACCAGCCCAGCACACCACAACATTAGCCATCACAGAGTTGTATAAGATAAGATATTTTACACAGATCAGTCTGGTTAATTTGTTGTAACATTGACATCCATTAACTCAAAATAAAAGGGACAATTACAACGTTTGTACAGTCTAACACAGGGGTGCCCACACTTTTTCGGCTTGCGAGCTACTTTTAAAATG
>JANRMT010062846.1:29361243-29397145 GCA_026402145.1 Polypterus bichir lapradei | reverse complement strand
AGAGAGAGAGAGAGAGAGAGCATTCGAAGTCTGAATCACAGCCTGATTGTATGAGTGGTTACCTACCAGGTAACGTGTGTGGTTGGTCTGCAAGTCGGCAAACATCCACCATGGGTGCGCCCTCAGTTGCGAGAAGCAGATCATAGAATGTTACATAGTTAACTGTCAAATAATGCAGAGTACGCTACACGTGTTTCACCCTATTTTGGGCTCAACAGGCGTAAACACTCCACTGCACCCATCATCTGGGATCGAACCTCGTACGTCAGACAAAAGCATTTCTATTGTGACATTGTGAGAAAAAAAATCCTCTTCCAATTCCACATTCAGCCCATACCCTCCTCAAACATTTTTTTTTAATCCCTTCTTTAGTTGATATAAATTGGAAGGCTAACTAGATCACAGCCTGAGTTTTGCAGTAGCTCGCGTGTTTGATCTTGCATGCGGGATGACCAGTGTATTAGAAGAAAAGAGATCTCAGACTGGCCGCCCTGTATGTCAATCAAGTGGCAAATGCCATAGGGAGGATATATGATAGACTAACGTTTAAAAAAATTTTTTTTTGAATGCAACACGATCTGCCTGCACTCCCTTTGCGATCGACGCATTGGGCACCCCTGGTCTAACAGATAATTGCTGCTGTGCCTGAGAGTATGGTATGGAAGAAAACCACCTGTACTACTCCTATAAATTCATCATAAGAATGGTGTTTTGGCTACAGGTAAGTTTATGGAGTTAACAGAAGCCTAGTGTGCATTACATGCCATAAAGGAAACCAAACTAATAGAGTATTACTTATCTTTAGTAGCCCAATGCGTGAAGCAGTAGTGAAGGTTGATGTACTCAGGTTCAGTTCTTTCATATCTTTATTGGATCACAATATTTCATATCTGTAATGTTCCATTTAGTGTTTCTTTGACACGGCTTGGAAACTGTTTAATCAAAATGGAAATTAATGATTTTTAGGCACTACAATGGAGGACCATCTAAAGTTGCTGTGTTACACAGCTTAGGCACTATTTAAGTTGCTTTGAGTTTGCAGGTTGTTTTGTTAAATAAATATTTCTCTCAGGAAAAAGTAAATGTGGTGTCTCTCCATCTTGATAGGCAGGAGGACATTATCACAGCTTCTTCTGGGAGCAAGAGTAATAAAACAACAGCTTGAGTGCATCTACTTGCAAAGTTCTCCTGGCAACACTTGATGTAAATTAGAGCTGCAACGATTAGTCGACGTAATCAATGATGTCGACTACAAAAAATCGTCGACGTGTCATAAACAGAACCTTCAATAGAGGCTCCAGTCACAAAGAACCACATTGGTTTTTGTAACTGCAATGTACTACATGAATGTCTGGGGGCAGTATTATTTGTTATTGTTTGTCAAGACTGCACACAGTCCTACCAACGAAGAAGAACGTCTGAGGAGAAGAAGAATGTAGAGGAAAATAAACGTGGTTGCAATGGCGAGTCAGATAGAGAAGGGGGTAGGAGATGGAAAAAAATTGAGACAGAAACTTTCTAAAGTGTGGGAGCACTTCACCGGAAAAAAAAAAAAAAGTTGAATGCAGATTATGCAAAGCATAGCTTTCTTTTCATGGCAGCACCACCGCGATGCATGAGCATCTGAAACGCAAGCATCCTGGAGCTGTGATGCCGCTGTCTCTTGAGAATTTATCTAACTGGCATAATTTAACTAACTATGTTAGTTAGTTAGTTAGGGTCTGATCAGGAGAGGAGGGAGAGCGTGAATGAGACTGAGAAAATAAAAGTGAAAAAAGCTAACTTTTACAAGTAACAAATTTACACCCAATCTGTTTGTTTTCAAATAATATTGCATTAGTGCGATGATGAGATTGGCACTATTCAGGTCATACAATGATTTCTTAAAAATGTCACATATATTTGTCTCTTTGTTTTTTTTTCCCCGGTGCTGCGCGCTGACACCAGAAGGCGTGAGCTTATTCAGTGCCAGTGGGAGCACGCAGGTGGCCGGTTGCTTGTTGTATAACAAGCTTGACCTGGCGGTGATCAAAGCACATGTACTGTGCAAGGCATGTACAGGGTCCACTGAGAAAAGAAGAGCGTTCATGGCTTACCTTGCAGAGGAACATTTTTTCCTCTGCATGTCCTGGAGTCCTGTACAGACTGGGCAAGATCAAGGGGGAATAAAACGCGGTCACTGATTACAACCGCGAATGAATATGAATAATGTTGCATCCGTGCCACAGTGTTTTCCAAAATGTACTATAAGGTCATAAAATGAATAATTCCAAATTTCATATATACCTATGTCTCTGTTTTTTTGTCAGTGCGGCTTTGACATCACGGGCCTTAAGATGCATACTAATTTGGCGTAAGCAGGAACACTCAATAAAATTGAATAAAAAAAATCTAGTGACAATGACATACGAATAAGTCAGATTCGTCAGCGTTTGTGTATCAGCTTTTATCCATCCAGATCAGAGAATTTCCAGTTCGATTGTCTCAAAAACACCACTCACATCTACAGTTATTCCCAGTATCAGATAAAAAGTAACAGCGTCAGATCCCTGGGGGGCAGTAGTATGTATCATGATCATGACTGAGAGAATAAAGTGAAAAAAAAGGTAACTTTTACAAGTACTATACATTTGCAGTGGCTGTTACAGACACAAATCAAATGTATGTGTTTATTGTATAATATTAACAATTAGAGCAACTCACTACTCAAAACGGTAGATATACTGTATGAGGCAGTCAGGATCGAACCAGGGGACTCTTGATTATAAGTCAGCAATTCCTATTGCTGCACCACGGAAGCTATTGTATCGTCTTTGAACCCTTTGTGAAAGTGTTTATTTGATCTTTGCACTTAAGGCTTTACACATTATATAGTTTATGTCTACATTTTGTCATTTATTACTAAAATATGAAAAACGTTTCAGTTTTAACTATGTATTTTTTGCTTAAGTTAAATGCACATTTTTTGTTTGAAGACTATGTGCACTTTAGTTTGTATTGTTTAATGTATTTCTTTTTTATTGTGATGGTCACACTAATATAAAAACATCTGATTATTTTCAAATTTATATGTTTCACTGGTTGTTATTTTAATTTGATTATTATTAATTTTAATCTTGTTAATGCAGAGACATCAGGGTGACATTCACAGGTTGACAGACGTGAGCAGATGAGGTAGGACATGCACTGGAGCCCAGAACAGGATGTGCAACCACAGGTCGCAGGCATCAAAATAGTCAGGCATGAAATAATCGTGACTAATTGAAAAATAAATTGAACGATTTGTCAACTACCAAAATAATCAATAGTTACAGCCCTAATGTAAATAGATGGAAACCTTTTTTGTTTTAGAAATGAAAAATAAAATGTGTACAAAATAATATTATGTTGAAAAACTGTCTCATCCCAGACATTATACATCAAATAGTGTCAGAAGTAGACTAAAGACATTTAAGGTCTCAAAGGGAGAACAGATAGAAAATGAGAGCAACTAATCAAATATTCAAAAATTGAAGAAAAGGACCAAACATGACTGCTGTGGGAATTAATTCTGAATAATTACTGGTGGGTTTTCATAGATAAAAAAGTTTTCTTTACCCTGCATAGTGTGAATTGTGCAAAAAAAAAAGTTTCAGAACAGGTGTCTCTGCAAAGAAAATTGTTATGTTTCACACTTAACAGTTCCCTGCATATAATCAATAGTACTAGGCAAAGATTTAAAAGATTAAAACTAGTAAAATGTATTTTAATGCTAAATAAAATAATTTTATAATTGCATATGCTGAGCAAAAATGAAGAAATACCATAAACAAAGCAGATTTGTGTCCAGTTTGACAGACTTGCACAGATACTTTAAAAATAATTGTCAGAAGAGTTGCATATTTTAAATAAATTAGAAATCTTAAGGAACGGTATATGGCCGAAAATGTAAATAAAGTGAAATGTTGATTTAAATAATTCCACATCTTGAAAATAAGAGGACAAGATCTTTTTCACAGTGCTACAACACTGTAAATGTCTTATATTATGTTATAAAGAGTAAATACATTTTACTAATTGATTGCTGGGAAATACACAGACACGCACAGTTTTCACATGTCCTTACCTGTTTTTTGCAGAATGCCTTAATAAATATGAGGAAGATTTTTACTGTTTATATGACATATACTCTTAATTTTTTTTGGTCGTAGACATTCAAGTGGAGTGGGACCATCAACTGAGGGTTTCGACTGAAGAGTAATGAGTGTTCAGAAATCAGAACTATGGGGCTCCTAAGAAATTCAAGTAGCCTAAAACTCTTAAGACCCCATCACTAAGCACCTGGTCTAGAAGCTTGGAATTACAAGATATACTTGAAGTGTCCTAGGGTGATCTCTATCTCCAGAATTCTGACTGTTTTCCCTAGGTAATAGAGGCAGGTAGCCTGAGACTCTCCCAGGGTCTGCTGTAGATAGATGGCTTATATATCTTTATCATAACTAAAAATCCTGAATTGCTGGCAAGAAGTAGGTTCAAAGCTCTATGGTATGAGAAGAGCAAAGAATTAAAACTTAAAATTGACTGGGAGATATTTACATTATGATGAGAAAAGTGCTGCTTAGATCAAAATCAAACAAATTGAACAAATACGTTTTATGCTAGAGTGATTTAGTAATTTAGTGAGTAAATATATGTAAACCATTGATTTGTATTTTTCAAAAATCGTTGCACACTGGGGAGATTCCTGCAATTTGGAAGCTAGGAATTGTTGTCACATTATATAAAGAAGCAGAACGGGCTGACCAATTAACTAAAGGCCAAGAAGCTTAACATTTATCATAGGCATGGGAGAAGCTTTTCAGGATAATAAGATTGAGCTACATCTGTCAAAGCAGGTTTGGCAGTGAAATGTCAACAAGGGGAAAGTTCAAGTTTCACTATTATGAAGGAATAATGTAAGGAAGGAATAAAAAGGATATTATCAGAGAGGTATATAGGATTTTCAAAAAGCTTTTGTAGTGATGCCATAAGAGAGGCTAGTGTTTGAACTCAAACAAGTAGGAATTCAAGGTGCAATTTGCAGGTGGATGCAAGATTGATGTAAAAACAGAAAGCAAAATGCAATGGTGCGTTTTTCAGAATCTGGTGATACTAAAAGTGCTGTCCCTCACTAATCAGTGCTGGGGTCACTATATAACTGATGTTGATAAAACTATACATAACAAGATACAGTAGGTAATCAGCAGAATTATTGGAGATGGGCCTGGATGGCATTCAGACTTGGACAAGTCTTTGACAGATGTAATTTAATATCAGTAAATATAAAGTATTACATATAGAAAAAAAAAATGTTTGATGTGAATGCATTTTGGGTTGTTTGAAAATTGAATGTATGCCTGATGAGAAGGACTTTATGTGCTTTACACCATTTTTTGATGAACATTTTTCAAACACTTTCTTTAGAGCATTCCTTTCCTGTTTGTGTTTTGCTTTCTCTTAGTCTTTTTTTCCTTCTTCTGCAAGAGGATTTATTTGCTTTGCACAAAACAGGCTTGCCCCTGTATCTGGAGGTTGGATTCAGCTGGTGAAATCTTTGTCAGGTTGCTACAGAGAGTAGTATTTTAATGAGGCTTCATAGCGTGCTGCTTCAGTTTCTGTAACTTAGCAGGGACAAGTCCTTATTGGTTGTGGTCTACTCTACACAAAATACATATGTATAGACTTGTTGAAGAACATTTGGTGAATGAGAGAAATTAAGCACAGTTTTAAAGTGAGTTTTGCTCTTTTTGTCAGATGTCAGCTGTTGGTTCATCCTATTGTACTTTTATGTTGTCTTGTTATTGCATTTACATGAGTCTGACACCATAGTTGTCTCCATATTGATGCTTTTTCTTGCCATATAACAGGGATTTGACAGTGCTGAGGAATTTCACTATTTAAAAGGTAAATATAATATGTTCATGGTAGTTGTACTCTGATAGAATATTTACAACTTGTAAACTTTGTGAGTGCCATACAGAATGGAGGATAGTTCCATACCAGGTAGGTAG
This sequence comes from Polypterus bichir lapradei, assembly GCA_026402145.1. Taxonomy (NCBI): domain Eukaryota; kingdom Metazoa; phylum Chordata; class Cladistia; order Polypteriformes; family Polypteridae; genus Polypterus; species Polypterus bichir. Next base: position 29,391,116 of record JANRMT010062846.1, on the reverse strand, counting down.
GGACAGAGATAGACTGGCATTCTGTCCAGTTTGGGGGCTAGTACCTTTCCTGGAAGGGAGGTCTTGTTGAAGGAACAGAAGGCATGGGAAAGGCACTATATAAATAAAATGTGTTATCATTATTACGTGCATCTCACCTGTTGAACTACTATATGGATACCCACAGTGCAGGCTGGAATTGCAGTTCGGTGGGACAGACATGTCAGAATTCCTTAGTGCTGCAGGGGAGCGTTGTGCCTTCTGTGAGGGGTTTCTGCCTTATCCAGAAGTGCTTCCAGTGTGCAACGGATTTATGTCTGAAGCATAAAATAAACCATGTCTCCTACACGAGTGTGAGAGTCAGGAGGAGGTGGATGAGACTGTGTCGGAGGTATGGAAGGAAAAGAAAGAAATTGGCATCCTGAGAAGGTATTGTGTGGAAAAAATACCTTGTGTTTTTGAACCTAAGACTCTGTTGTGTGGTTGTGTCTGGGGGTTTTGGGTACTGGTATGCCCCCAGTGATCATACCTTGTGAACTGTACTGTAGTTATAATACATTCCTGAATTTCTTTCTAACTACATGGCTAACTTTTAAAGTTAATTGGAAATGAAGAATTTAGGTTTTTTTTATACATCGATACGAAGTTCCTGTTTAACAAATGATGATAAATGTTACTAATGAAGTACATATAGACAAGGAAGGAGGCCTTTTTGCCGTTTACGGCATTGAGTTCATTATCAACAACAACATTTATTTATATAGCTCATTTTCATACAGATAATGTAGCTCAAAGTGCTTTACATAGATAGATAGATACTTTATTAATCCCAAGGGGAAATTCACATAATCCAGCAGCAGTATACTGATACAAAGAAACAATATTAAATTAAATAGTAATAAAAATGAAAAAAGTTAGCATTTACTCCCCCGGGTGGAATTGAAAAGTCGTATAGTGTGGGGGAGGAACGATCTCCTCAGTCTGTCAGTGGAGCAGGACAGTGACAAAAGTCTGTCACTGAAGCTACTCCTCTGCCTGGAGATGACACTGTTCAGTGGATGCAGTGGATTATTCATGATTGACAGGAGTTTGCTTAATGCCCGTCGCTCTGCCACAGATGTTAAACTGTCCAACTTTACTCCTACAATAGAGCCTGCCTTCCTAACAAGTTTGTCCAGGCGTGAGGCATCTTTCATCTTTATGCTGCCACCCCAGCACACCACCGCGTAGAAGAGGGCACTCGCCACAACCGTCTGGTAGAACATCTGCAGCATCTTACTGCAGATGTTGAACGATGCCAACCTTCTCAGAAAGTATAGCCTGCTCTGACCTTTCTTACATAGAGCATCAGTATTGGCAGTCCAGTCCAATTTGTCATCCAGCTGCACTCCCAGGTATTTATAGGTCTGCACCCTCTGCACACAGTCACCTCTGATGATCACAGGGTCCATGAGGGGCCTGGGCCTCCTAAAATCCACCACCAGCTCCTTGGTTTTGCTGGTGTTAAGATGTAAGTGGTTTGAGTCGCACCATTTAACAAAGTCTTTGATTAGCTTCCTGTACTCCTCCTCCTGCCCACTCCTGATGCAGCCCACAATAGAAGAAAAGAGAAATAAAAGACAAAGTAGGAATTAGAATAAGACAACAATAATTAACATAGAATAAGAGTAAGGTCCGATGGCCAGGGAGGACAGGAAAAAAAAAAAAAAAAAACTCCAGACGGCTGGAGAGAAAAAATAAAATCTGCAGGAGTTCCAGGCCACGAGACCGCCCAGCCCCCTCTGGGCATTCTACCTAACATAAATGAAACAGTCCTCTTTGTATTTAGGGTTCTTATGGAAGGGCTTGATGATGATGGTCATGTAGACTTCTGGCTTTTAATCCATCAATGTAGAAACATCACGGTGCTTTAATCAGGTGATGGTGGTGCAGATCGCCACCACAGAAAACTGGAAAAAGAAACAGAAGAGAGAGAAGGGGTTAGTACGGATTCTAGAGCCACCATGAATAGTTATTATAATGAATTGAAAATACAGAATATCAGGATTAAATTAAAATTAAGTTATGAGGAAGCCATGTTAAAGTAATGTGTTTTCAGCAGTTTTTTAAAGTGCTCCACTGTATTAGCCTGGCGAATTCCTATAGGCAGGCTACTCCAGATTTTAGGTGCATAACAGCAGAAGGCCGCCTCACCACTTCTTTTACGTTTTGCTCTTGGAATTCTAAGCAGACACTCATTTGAGGATCTAAGGTTGCGATTTGGGATATACGGTGTCAGACATTCCGATATATAAGATGGAGCAGGATTATTTAAGGCTTTGTAAACCATAAGCAGTATTTTAAATTCAATTCTGAATGACACAGGTAGCCAGTGTAGTGACATTAAAAACTGGAGAAATGTGCTCAGATTTTCTTTTCATAGTTAGGATTCTAGCAGCTGCATTCTGCACTAGTTGCAAACGATTTATGTCTTCTTTGGGTAGTCCTAAAAGGAGTGCGTTACAGTAATCCTTTCCGTGAGAACCCTAAATCCAAAGAGGACTGTTTCATTTATGTTAGGTAGAATGCCCAGAGGGGACTGGGCGGTCTCATGGTCTGGAATCCCTACAGATTTTATTTTTTTTTCTCCAGCCATCTGGAGTTTTTATTTTGTTTTTTCTGTCTCCCCTGGCCATTGGACCTTACTCTTATTCGATGTTAATTAATGCTGATTTATTTTGTTTTCATATTGTGTTTTTTTATTTTTCTATTCTTTATTATGTAAAGCACTTTGAGCTACTGTTTGTATGAATATGTGCTATATAAATAAATGTTGTTGTTGTTAATCTAGACGACTGAAAACAAAAGTGTGAACTAATTTCTCAGCATCTTTCAATGATATAAGAGATTTCACTTTTGCTATGTTTCTTAAGTGAAAAAATGCTGTCCTAGTGGTCTGATTAATATGCGATTTAAAATTCAGGTTACAGTCAATAGTTACACCTAAATTCTTTACCTCCGTCTTGACTTTTAATCCTAATGCATCAAGTTTATTTCTAATAATCTCATTATCTCCATTATTGCCAAATCACTAAAATTTCAGTTTTCTCTTTATTTAGCTTGAGAAAATTACTATTCATCCAATTAGAAACACAAGTAAGACATTGTGTTAGTGAAATAACAGCGTCTGGATTATCGGGTGCAATTTATCAGTGTTGGACATTCTTTTACAGGCCTTGACGTATATAGCTATTAATTCTGCCTGATGATGTCGGTCATTAGCATGGCCATACTTGTGTTCTGTATGCCAAATAACCAACATTTCCAGCCTTAGACCCTGGTAAGAATTTTTGCCATTCCTGATTCAGAGATTTTACTATGTTTTGTCTTGTGCGGCAGAAAAAAATGAGAACTTGCATGATTATCTTCAAAAATCATTTTTTTTTGTTTTGATGTATATTGTTTCTTAGGTTCCTTGCACAATTCACCAGTTTTTATATCTCTCTGACCAACTGTTAATTTGTAGAAATTTGTGACATGTAAAACTATCCATCCACCATTCCCAAAAAGCTCTTCAGAAGCCATGGTAAGATGTGGATTTAAGTGTGGTTGGGAATTCATTGAGAACATGAAAAGAAGACCATACTTTGATTCAGAGCAATTAGTGGGTAGGCTGTTTTTTTAATGGCCAAAGGTGGTTTCACTTGGCAATTGGCATAGTTTGTATGACCTAATCCTGTAGATCTGGAGGCTGAAATATTATATTTGATTACACACTTTCTTCAGTGCTACATCAGTCTATTTTGTTATTGTGGGGGTTGGTGTTTTTCAGGTTAGATTTATGACTAACTAGCCAAGATTTAATGTTAATCCTGAAGTAAACAGAAAGCCAATTCATTTTGGCCAGTACAAGGGTTAAGATTTTGTTATAATCTGCAGAATAAAGTAAAAAAAAAACAAAAAAACACAGCCACTGCACTGCCCAATCCAGGTGATTTGTTGTGTGCTATCAGTGCATGGTCCAAACCCAACCTCTCTGCAGAATAATATTATTTAATTAAATAAATCAGGTAATGCAGAGAATGCATCATATGGTCAAGAAAACTGAGTCAAATACAAATCCTTAAAGGACAGCCAAAGCAAGAGAGTATGGATTACTGCTTTCTGTTTTTAGGAAGTCATTGCGCACTGGAGAGATTCCAAAGGAGTGGAAAATGGCAAATATCATCCCATTATATTGAAAAGGGTGACAGGGCAGATCCAAGCAACTAAAGTCCAGTAAGCTTAACCTGCATCACAGGAAAATTAATGGAAGGAATTATTAAGGAAAAGGTTGAGCAACACTTGGCAAGGACTGGAGTTATTCTGAACAGTCAGCATGGGTTCAAAAGAGGGAGGTTTTGTTTTACTAACATGTTGAAATTCTTTGAGGCGGCAACAAAAGGATATAATCAAAGTGGAGCATATGATATTATTTACTTTGACTTTCAGAAATCATTTGATAAGGTGCCACATGAGAGGTTGGGCATCAAACTAAAAGAAGTGGGAGTTCAGGGTGATGTGTGTAGATGGGTGCAGAATTGGCTCAGACACAGGAAGCAGAGTGTGATGGTGTGAGGAACCTCATCAGAATTGGCTGATGTTAAGAGTGGTGTTCCTCAGGGGTCAGTGCTAGGGCTGCTGCTGTTTTTAATATATATAAATGATTTAGATAGGACAAGTAACAAGCTGGTTAAGATTGCAGATGATACCAAGATAGGTACTGTTGATTAGCAGATAATTTGGAATCCGTTATATTATTACAGAAGGACCTCGATAGCATACAGGCTTGGGCAGATTAGTGGCAGATTCAGAAGCCATTAAGAAGGCTAATAGAATATTGGGTTATATAGCACAATGTGTGGAGTACAAGTCCATGGAGGTTTTGCTCAACCTTTATAATGCACTAGTGAGGCCTCATGTAGAATACTGTGTGCAGTTTTGGTCTCCGCGCTACAAAGTGGACATAGCAGCACTAGAAAAGGTCCAGAGAAGCGCTATAAGGCTGATTCCTGGGCTACTAAGTTGAATTATAAGGAAAGATTAAAAGAGCTGAGCCTATACAGTTTAAGCAAAAGAAGATTAAGAGGTGATATGATTGAAGTGTTTAAAATTATGAAGGGAATTAGTACAGTGGATCGAGACTGTTATTTTAAAATGAGTTCATCAAGAGCATGTGGACACAGTTGATAACTTGTTAAGGGTAAATTTCGCACAAAAATTAGGAAGATTTTCATTACACAAAGAACGATAGACACTTGTAATAAGCTACCAAGTAGTGTGGTAGACAGTAAGACTTTAGGGACTTTCAAAACTCAACTTGATGGTTTTTTTAGGAAGAAATAAGTGGATAGGTCTGGCGAGCTTTGTTGGGCTGAATGGCCTGTTCTCGTCTAGATTGTTCTAATGTTCTAGTGTTTAATGACAAGAAAAGTAATAAAACTTCTGACTATAGATAAAATGATCAGTCGCAGTGGGTCATTATAAAGGCACATTGTTGCTGGTATTAAAAAATCGCACTAGTATTTCTTTTCACTTTTCTGCTGAATATTTAGTTCCTTAATGATAGTGTGTCATAGAAACAATGTGTAGCATTGTTCATAATGGGCAAGAATTTAGTTTTCATTCTGTTCTTTGTTACTAACTTAGGTCAGGTTGAGAGTGTGTCCTTTAACAGAACCTGCCTTTTTAATCACCTTGTTGATTCGGTGAGCCTCTCTTAATGTACAGTACAGCACAGAAAATTGTAACAGCCATCATAGAGTTGTAGAAAATGTGAAGGGTGTCACTTATCACATTGAAGAAATGCAGTCTCCTAAGGAAAGATGAGCCTGATCTGCCCCTTTCTCTGTCTTTGTCTTCTCTGTTGCCGTTATTGATGTGAACCCCTAAGTACACCACCTCTATATCCAGTCCCTGAATAATGATCAAGCATAGTTACATTTTGGTGTAGCAACAACCTAACCGTGATTTGAACTTAAGAGTCCCTGAAGCCGTGTTAACAGTAGTGTCGCCTGTATAAAAACATAGGTTTATTGATAAACTTTTTTTCTGAAGTATTTTTAACGGTATAATTCTATTATATTCTATATATCATTCTATTCTATTCTATACATGCCGCCAAGCTTAAAAATACTGATCACATTGAATTCTGCAAAGGAAAAAATTCCATTCTCGTGTCATAAGAAAAGAGCATTTGTATCACCTCAGTGCTCTAATTACACTGGTCTGTAACTTTAGAAAGTACTTTAGAAGCATTTCTTCTAATTTTCCTGTCTTTCTTGCTCCAGCTGTATCCTGGTTTAAGAAACATACAGTAGTTGTCAGAGTAATAGCAATGTGATCCTTGCAAATTAAAACAATTCTCTTCATAGTACATATTTCTAACACAAAGAATGAATTTAACTTAATGTTGGCGTGATTGAAGAATCTGCTCTAAGTACAGGTTATAAAATATCTGGATAAATTACTGTGAATATAATTATTAATCTAATGACTGAGTGGATTTCCCTACATTAGGAAAGCTGCTGCGCCACATTGCAATGAGCCATTTATTATTATCATTGTCAAAGGTGTCATTCACCTTTGTCCAAGGAAACTTGTCAAATCACATAAATGTCAGTGAATGGACAATAAACTAGTTAACAAATACATAATAAACAACAAAACCACAGTTGTTGGATTGTTAACATAGAGCAGAAAGACCAAACAGTCATGAGATGCTTTAAAAGAGATGTGTCCTAATGAGGCACCCGAATGTCTTTGATAATTTAATCATAGGAAGCTAATTCTCCACCCTGGAAGCAAGGATCTGAGGAAAATTGCCCATTTTACTGTAGCATGTGTAGCAGAAAACAGGACAATCAGGTGAAATAACAAAGAAGAACAAAGACTTCATTTAGGGGGATATACTAAGACTTTATGAGGGGTATTGACACCAAAGGCAGCAGAGTAATTCAGTCACCAGTATGGCTACTTCATTGCTTCAGGGACCAAAATTTGAATCTAGCTCTAGTTATTGGCTATGCAGATATACAGGTTGTCTCCAGTATCCCAGAGATGTGCATGTTAAGTTAACTGACAGCTCTAAATAACTTTTTTTCTAATGAGTTATTATGCAGCTGTGTGTGTTCCATTAAGAAGTGGTTCTTATCTTGCTGTGTTCACGGCTGGGAAATTAGCAGCAACAACAACACAGATTGATCACAGCACAAATAATAAGTGTACACTTAGCTTGTGTTAAAGAATTCTTATAGCATACAAATCCTCAATCAAATCCTGTCAGGTAATCCACTATAAAAGTGGACAGAGGTGAACGCAGCAGTTAGCCAGAAATTAAGTCTCATGTGAGAACAGGTCAGCATCAGCCATTTCTGGGGTTCAACGATTGTGAGGTCCTAATAGCAGGTTTTGTGTAATAAAAAATGAAACAAAGAGAAATCTTGTCAGAGCTTATTCTAACTTTATTCCAAAACTGTAATCTATAAAAAGAAGGTGAAAACAAACCAGAAACTGTTTAGTGGAAAAAGGAAAAAAATCATACAAAAACCTGGTGCATTAGTTTGTACACCCCCTAAACTTAATACTTAAGAATCAAAAGTTGCTTCAGCTATCAGTTTTGCACATCACACCTTAGTGATTTTTGCCCACTCTTCCTTGCAAATAATTTCCAGATCTGTCAAATTCCAAGGTAATCTCCTGTGCACAGCCCTCTTCAGGTCACCCCACTGATTTTCAGTTGGACTGATGTCTGGGCTCTGGATGGACCATTCCAGAACATTGATCCCCCTTTGATGAAGGCATTGCTTTGTTGATTTTGATGTATGCTTTGGGTTGTTGTCAGAATGGTTTTGTGCCAGAATGGACTGATACTTGGAGCTATTCATGATTCCATCCACCTTGACTAAAGCTCCAGTTCCAGCTGGAGAAAAGCTGACCCAAAGCAGGGTGCTGCCTCCACCATGCTTCACTGTGAGAATGATGTTCTTTTTATGATGTGCTGTGTTATTTTTGCCTCAGACATACCTTTTGGAATTATGGCCCAGTAGTTTAACTTTGGTCTTATCAGACCATAAACCGTTTTTCCATCGTTTTGCAAAGTTTAGCCGGGGTTGGATGTTTTGTGAGAAAAGGCTTTCGTCTTGTTATCCTACTCCACAACTCCCTACATATGAAGAATACGACTCATTGTTGTTACGTGTAGGGAACAGCCAGTACTTGCCAGGAAATCCTGCGGTCCCTTTAATGTTGCTGTAGGCCTGTCGGTGGCCTGTCTGACTAGCTTTCACCTTGTTTTCTCATCAATATTGGAGGGACATCCTGATCTTGGTAGAGTCACTGTTGAGCCATATTTTCTCCACTTGACTGTCTTCACCATGTTCTATGGGATGTTTAATGCTTTGGATACCTTTTTGTACCCCTGTCCCTGTCCTTGTACTTTTCAATGATGAGACCCCGTTCATGTTTTAAAAGCTCTTTGTGGACCATGGCTTTTGGAGTATGTTGCAACCAAGAGGATTATCAGAATAATCCTGGAGGAACAGCCTCATTTTATGAGCTTAATCGGAGTCAGTTTAATTGATGTCAGGTATGTATCCACTATTTAAGACAAGACTTACTGTGATTAGCTGATTCTGAACACAGCCACATCGTTGAATATTAAAGGGTGTGCACACTAATGACACCAGGTTTTTGTAGGATTTTTTTCCCTTTTTCACTAAACAGTTTCTGATTTGTTTTCAGCTTCTTTGTATAAATTGCAATTTGTAATAAACGTGGAATAAGTTTTAACAGGATTTATCTTGGCCTCATTTAATTTTGCTAATATTGAAGGAGTAAACAAGTCATTCAAGTAAAAAGAGTAATATTAATATGTATTTGAAATGAAAGTTTCGACCCTGAAAATTCTATAGGAACCATCTTATTTCTTGTTTTGAGGTTTTCCCCTTTAAATAAGCCATAACGTTAACCTAGCTCTTTCAGGTATATTTGTCTTTCTGTAGGATGTAGTCCACATTTATTCTCTGTTTCATTTACAGTAACTCTTGCACGTTTAATATCACTAATACTTAGATGATTAAAACCTTTATTTGAATAAAGTGTACAAGAGTTTGTTTAGATGAAAGATGTATGGAATCAGGACCCAAGGAGTGAATTCAGTAACACCATTCTAAATCCCACAAACCTGTCATATTTGCATTATTGTTGTAACAACTGTAGGGCCAAGTTATTCACAAAAGTGTAAAAAGAAAGTTGTGGAAATGGGGTTAGAAGTTAAGAAAAAGTCATGGAAAAGTTTTGACATTTTGCTGGTATAAAAGAGTGGCAATCCGGAGTATATAAGAAAAGTATGGAAACAAAAACTATCTTACAGTAAACCATGCATTACTGGTGTGCCATTATTTAAATGTGGTGAATGTGCTACAGTGGTCAGAATGGAGAAAGGATAGGTTAGAAAAACATGGGAATGGGTGGAGAAAGTAGGCAGACGCCCCCACAGACAGAGTTGAATTTACAGTGAATTCAGACAGTATTCAAAACTCCTCACTTTCTGCACACTTTATTGTGTTGTAGACTTAATTTTAAATGGATACATTTTCTTTTTACGATATTACTATACTAACAGTTAAAGATCGTGTTATAAAGTGTTGTAAGAATTTTTGGTTAACTGTCATTAAAATATATGCTATTCTTCTGCTTGCTATTAAAAAGTGTACTTTATTTAAGAAAACATCTCCAACCTGTTCATTAAATTCAAGTACTATATGATTTCTTTCTTCAATATCTGATAACCTATAATTAAAAACAGTTAACTAAGAACAACTTGGAGCTAGTATTGGGTGTGTTTGCAACATTTATTTCCACTAATTATATGGCATATCTAAATGAGAAATGTGGCTGTCATTGTCTGATCTGCAAAATGTTTGTCTAGATATTGTACCTTCTTAATTGCCAGAACGTTTATCCAAATAAACAGCCCCAGAAGTGAACATTTGATTTATTCATGAGGACAATTATATGTAAGGCACAGCTTTAATGGAATAATTAAATAATTGGCTTCAGTGCTATTGTAGTTCTCAAAAATATTATTCTACTTTTATTGTTACAGAAAAAGTGGAAAGCCCTTCTTCTTATATGTGGCTCTTGCACATATGCATGTTCCACTTACTCCACATGGTTTTGGGAGTGAAAACAGCACTGACGTGTTTAAAACCAGCTTAAGAGAAATGGACAGTCTTATTGGCCAGATAAGGAGAATCTCAGATACCATACATAAAGAGAATACCCTAATTTGGTTTACTGGTAAGTTTGTTCAGAAGATGTGAACTGCATTTGCTTTCCTTACATTAATAATTACCAAACAATCATGTTCAGTCCTTTGAGGCATATGAACATTTATATTGCCTCTTTAGGAAAAAGGAGAGAGTAACAGAAATGGTAAAAAGGATTGCCCCCATACTGCATGCATTTGCAGCTATATTTACTCTTCCTTGTCATATTTTGCTATATGTGTTAGGCATTATCTGCTTAAAGTATTTTCAAAAGTTTAAAGGTATTCCATTACTTCCCTAACTATTCATGCTGCTACCAATGCTTCCAGGACAACTAAATGTCTTTCAGTAACTAAAAGTAATAAGAATTCCTTTTTAGGTGCATTGGCATGTAGTGTGTGAAACACCTACCGCAGTAGCCATGTTTGTCTGCATATCTGTCTGTCTGCATGAAAAAACTCTGCCCCCTGTGAATCAATTTTGTTGAAATATGACACTTCAAGGAAATTTGTCGGGACAGCTTAATTTTGTTGAGATATCTTGAACTGATTGAGCTGTACAGTTGTAAAATTTCAAAATCTCCCTTGAATAACACTTGAAAATTTGCATACCTGCCTGTCTTTAAACAGAGGAACATTCTATGTGACTTCAACTACAAATTAGTTTACTGTTTCAATTTTACCATGACATCAACTTGCATATTTTGTAGATTTTTCTCTCTTTCACCTCCAATAGCATCTACGGATGGCAAACAGATCCCCAGTACAAGTTATTGAAACACCAGTAAACTGCACGCTTGGGGTAAGAAATTGCTGTTGCTGCCTGATTGTGCACAATTGGAATGGCAACCCTCTATTGACAAATCCACCATGGTGCATTCAGAAAGCTTTGAATGCATCTTCCCCCACATTACTTTAAGTTGTAACTAAGTTAAATGATCTTACTAACCTTAAAAGTATTACATTCAAGCAAGAAAAGCAAAGTGTTATCTAGATATGAATGAAGTACTCTGTGATGTGTAATCTGTTGTGCATAGAGCAAAAAAACATTGAGTCAGCAACATTTTCCGTACACTAAAGAAAGCTCGCAGCTCCATTATCTGCAGATTGTAACAATTCTCTATTTCACTGTCACTATAATTTACTAGGATGGCCAGACGTCCAAGTACCCAGGACAGTCACCATTTCAGGCTATATCATAAATAACTGAAGAATATCAACAGGTTTTAACAGGGTGCCCAGCAAATCATTGCTCTGCCAAAACTTTCTTACAATATATTTAGAACAGCATGTACAGAAAATTGGGGGAAACCCCAAAAACTCAGACCAGATGAGCTTGATTAAGAAGTTGTGTTAAATTTGAACATTATCATGAGGAGGACAAAGCAGACAGAAATAGGCAGTACTGCCATTTATATAGTTTGTCACTGTCTCAGTTCTGTTAATAAAGTTAGTCTTTCACATTTTTCATAACTGAATAGCTTTGCAAGTTCCATTTCATGAAAATACTGTGGTTGTCATACTCAAGCAAAGAATGGATTAATTACAATTATTTTTTAAAATTTAGATTGTGTTAATTGGAAATTGCAAGTTGTCATTGCATGTAAATATGGCGTGTGTGGGTGTTTAAGAGTGGTCTCTGTGGTGGACTAGAGTCCTGTCCAGGCCTGTTTTCAGGCTTTTGCCCAATCCAGCCCACCCTGAAATGCATTGAGAATTTTCTAGAACCTACCTACTGAACTTAGTCCATTCAGGACAGCAGTGTTTACACAGCTCTTGAATACACCTGAATGTTGCTCCATGCATACATTTTCTAGTTTGCTATAATTTTAAATTAGATGTTAACTTTTTATATGTTGTGACATGTAAAGCATTGTCTTGACAAAGAGAATATTTTTGGTATTCATTTTATTCTCGTTTTAATGTCTGTCAAGAAACAGTGCTACTTACTGCTCTGAAAGTGAATGGGTCTTGATGGAAAGTTCTGGGAGCAGATGTGGAAAATGTGTAATCATTGCTGTGTACATTTACCATTCTAGATTTACTATCCAAGAATTCATTGAAGGTGAATACTAATATTAAAAATAAAAGCAGAGTATTTAACCACGTTGTTTTATGTGGAACCTATAGAAGTCATGTCATATAGTGCATAATTGTACTGTCTGCTCAGTGCACATAGCACAGCCTACTTTACATTAGGAGAAAGAAAAGCAGATGCATGGCTTTGGAAGTGCTTGTTCTGTGTTTTCAGACACCATGCCAAGAGCAAAAGAACCCAAGAGAATTGAAAATAAAAAAAAAAAAAACAATTCGGAAAGAAAGCTGCAAAATGCAATAAAACTGCACCGACGAAGGCACTGTGGTTTCTTAAAGCCAAATCTCATAAAAATGTTAAGAAAATTGGTTGCAGAAATCCTGTTTTACTGTTTAGCTAAATTACAGTCTAATTTTATTTTTTATTGCAATTAATCTGAAAAGGGTTAGTCCACCCTCAGATATTCAAGAGATAAACACTGTCTGCTATTTAAAGAAATTGGTTTGTAAATCAGAAAGGAGATTGTGAATCATCATCTGTCGCTCAAGTGTACACTGCCTGCTTTAACAGCCAGCCTATCAGTGCTGTAGGAAGCTAATTAGATGATGGAAGAAGTTAGTGTAGCACTATAGCGGGTTTGTAGATTGTTGTATCTTGTATTTGCCGTAAAAGTATTTTAACTTGCGGTATAATCTGAACTAGTTTGTTGCTTGTAGAAAGGGACTGAGAGATAGTCTTATAAAACACATAAGCCTATTTTTCTCCAAGAAAAATTGCTGTGGAAACTTTTCATCCAATATTAGGATAACATATTAAGATAAATACTATCAAAGTTTTTTTTTAAAAAAAAAACAGCTTTTATTTTTTGCAGACATTATTACCCTCATTAGTTTTCATTAATTAAACAGTTTAGCTTCCAAAAGAGCTAGATCTTAACACAGTAGCTTCACTGCAAGGTAGAAGCCATCTCCAGATAGATCATCACAGGTACACTCACACACAAGCCTGGACTCCACAGAACCTCTTGTCATCTTCATAGCGTGTCTTTGTCATGGGAGGAAACCAGAATTTTTAATTTTAAACCATTGTGAATTCAGATGGATCATGAAGATTAGAAGATTCATGATTATGAAGATTGATAAACTTTATTAATACCAAGGGGAAATTCAGATTCATACAGCAGCAGAAACTTAAAAAAACAAGGATACAGACTTGCAAGGCAGATAATACAGCCAATCAACCAATGCCGAAACTTCAAAATGAACTTAAACAGTACGACGGAAGAACGCATTGAATTGCAGTGGGCAGAAAAGATCCCCAGAGTCACTTCTTAGAATTCCATGGTGGAGTGAGCCTTTGGATGAAAATTCAATAAGAAAGCACCTCCTGTAGGGTGTAGAGGGGATTTTTTGTGATGGCATCCAATTTTGTCACCAACCTCTCTTCCATAACAGCTTCTACTGTGTGGCTTTCCTCATCAGTTTGTTCAGACATTGTGTGTCCTTTCAACTCAAGTTGCTTCCCCAGGAAACCACAGCGCAGAACACCACGCTGGCTACTATGGACTGATAGAACATTTCAGTCTGACACAAATCAAAAGACCAGAATCACCCCAGGAAGTACATTCTGCTCTGGTCCTTCTTGTAGAAAACTTGATTATTAAGACAAGCCAGGATTTAAATTCTGTCAGGCAGCAGAGTTCACTTTTGTTCCACTATGCTGCCTGAACATCTATTTAAGTTACAGATTATGTACAAGAAATGTATTATTAAATTCTTACGTTTGAAACTGTTGTTGCTTGTGTGACTTTGAGTCTCAGAAGCCTTAGATTATAGCCATTACGTTACGTTCCATTATTTCCCAAACACAGGAAATAGTTATTGTGCTGAGACGTTAATTATATTTTTCGGAAGCATAGAAAAATGACAAGGTCAGAAAATCTGATGCCATTATGGTTTGAACATCTGTCAAATCTATATTAGAACATTGTGTTTTTTGTTGTATTTTTACTTAGTTTCTGTACATATTTAGCAACATTTTAAAGTTATTTTAATTCTTTAGGAGTTAAGTAAGACTTTAAAGAGTTTTTTGATGGTAGCCATTAGGAAGCTAACTTATATTTTTAAAATCTGTAGCCACATAAAGTAGCCCACAAAAGTATGGTACATATTGGTCAGAACAGCACGTACTGCACTGCTCAAATTAAATTAAGTAGCAAGTGAAAGTGTTATTTTATGTGTTATGTGTAGTTTTCAGGCCAGAAGATTCCTAATAAAATTTTGTTCTGAGGCTTTTATCTGCAGAGATACGGTGCCTATAAAAAAACTTTGACATTTTCACTTTTTAAATATCATACAATGTTAAATTGCAGTGAATTCATTTGGCTGTTTTTGACATTGATCAACAAAAAAAGACTTTTTAATATCAACGAGAAAACAAATCTTTGCAAAGTGGGTTAAAGTAATTACCAATATAAGTTAAATCCACCGTAATTCAGTGAAAACTTCCAAAGGGGCCAATACTTTTTATAGGCGCTGTATTTGAAATTGTGAGTAAATTGAACTCCAAGCAAGACAAAAACAGCATTTAACTTCATAACAATTTTAGTCTTACTTGTGTAGTAGCTTCTGGGAAGGGTTTCAAGGAGTTTACTCCTTCTTCTGTAGTCTGTGGTAAGCAAAAGGTGACAGAAAGTTCACAAGATGAAATGTAATTCGAAAGGCAGACACAAAAGATTTAAAAAAGGAATATAGTTTCTGCCATCGTTATTTTTTCTTACCACAGTCCAATTGTGAGCTGCCCAAATTTATGGTCAGGTGCTTTTGCTAATGTATTTTAAGCTGAGATATGTCTTAATTATATGCATGTAAAACACTAGCTGGAAGGGCGTAATTAAACACTAGAGAAAGTAGTCAGATTTGAGTTAAGAGTCTTTAATTCAGCCAGCCAGGCATCATTTAGCCATAAAACAAGTAAAGAAGCCATTATCTGAAGATAGAGCATTTCTAAATGATAGTGTTATAGATGGTGTTGTGTCTGCTGAGGTAGCTTTCATACATCAACATGATACTCTTAATGAAGTATGTCAGCTGTTCATTTTCACAGTCCGTAAACAGTTTTTCTTAAAAACTGACAGTTCAATATTTGTCCCATCATTACAATTAAATGTTTGCAGTTATTGAATTGTCTTATATTTATGGTGCCTGTGAGAAGATGGTATTTTTAAGATATCTAGACGTCTAATTAACCTTTTGTCATGAAATTTCAGTGCCATTGGAGTTCTTTGTTGTCTTGCTTAGATATGGTGCTTATGATTAACTCCAAAGTGGTCTGTGCTTCTGTGTCGCAGCTCCTGTGCGCTAATGTTGAATCCCTGCCTGGTCCGTGTTTACATAGGGGTTTCAGCAGGTTATTTACATTTTTCTTCCCACATCATAAATTTATATGTGCTAGGTAATCTAGTGACTCTCCAGTCAGTGTGAGCAAGTTTTCTTGTGTTCACCGAGTGTTATCTGTGACGGGTTAACAATCCATGCTAGGATTGGCTCTGGGTTTCCATTGCCATAAATTGGATTAAGTGGTTCAGTTAATACAGTGATGGATTATTCAATAGGAAGGATATAGTAAATTTTGTTAATTCATTTAAAAAGCACAGTATTATGGGTACAAGTTTTCCTATTTATGGTGCATGCTGATTTTCCCTAAAGCAATCATTAATAATATTTTAGCAAAAAATTCGTGCATTGTGTGTGTATTGAGCATATGACTAGATAACAGACGTATGGATTGTGTGACATGAGGAATTTGAGAATTTTTTTATTTTTTCCATTGACATTTTTCACATTTGCCATTTACAGCATTGGTCATCATTGGGCTTGATTATGTCATAAATTTTTTTCTCTAGTTTTCCATGAAAACATAAGATTACATTTTTTATTGGCCATCACTACATATTACATAGGGTAAGTAACATATAAAAAATATCTTTTTAAGTGAAAACCAAATGGATCATTTTTATGGATCTCACAATCACATCCGTCCAAAATATAGAGTCAACACACTATTTTGGGAATGTGGGGGAAAAACACAAACTGACATGTGGACAATGTGAAAACTCCACATAGACAACACACAACCACTGGATTTAAATCCAGGACACTGGATCTGTAGAACAAAATTACAAATCATTCCACCACTATGATGCCCTAAATGTAAAACAGTATACTGTAATATGCCAAATCTACATTATCCAATAGTCTTTATTGCTATGTCTGTAAGTCCAAGCCAGGTTGTCAGAGAATTGTGATCCTAGGAATCAAAAGGTTCAAGCCATTACTCCTGATGTCTCATCCGTGCTGATGGGGTCATGATTCCTTCCTCAAATTCATTAGTTATTTTCATTTTTCATGTTCAGATATCTACTGAAAGAGAGAAGGAATTTGAAAGATCTACCACTTTATATCACAGTTACTCAGGTAAACCATTCAATAGATGGACAGTGGTCAGTAGGAGTTGATAATGTGGACTTACTTGACGTTGCTTTTCCCTGTTTCTCTTTGTCAGTCTTGTTTTATAATGTAACTTTTCTAGCCCTAGAAACTCTTTTCTGTAATCACGAAATTAAATTAAAAAAAAAAAAACAGAAAATAATTAAACCAATCCAAAAGTGAATTTAACTGGGAATCTCATTTGTTAATCAGTCTTTTTTCTGTGGTGCCCTTCACAAAAGCATTAGGGCAAACATGCCTGAGGGTAGCATATAAAAGAAAACTCGTTCATAGATAAATATTCAGTGTTTCACTTATTGAGGGCATTAGGAAAAAGTTACTTCCTTAGTTTATGTTTGAATGTTGTTATAGTCCTAAAAAAGAGAAAAATATCAGTTTTCTGCTGTTTATTTGCTGCACATCCATGCTGGAAATAAAGCACAGGATACATTAGCAGACCCTTTTATGACAAAGTGAATATGGAACTTTTTATACTATTTTTAAACATGTAGTCATACTGTTTCCAGCGTGCTTTATAATGTCAGTACTGCTACCGTACATAGTTTATAAATTTAGCTTTTATAATTTACATGTGGATAAAAGTCTGTGGAAATATTATCTGTGTTTCCTTAAAGTATCCGGGGGGAAAAAAAACTGTGGTGTCCTGTTGTGGAGCATATAATAAGTGGTGGGATGAAAGGACAATATTCCACTTGAACAGTCTTTCCATATGAAAGCCAGGAAGTGGAATGGGTTTAGCTTGCTCTTTAAAAAATCTGGAAATCTTGATTTAGAATCCTATTATAAAAAACATTGTCTAGCCGGCAGTGTGCAGACTGTAAAGCAAATGCTACCTATTTTATAATTACCATAAAGTTTCAAGGCTTAGACAGGTTTTGGTTTAGCACTCAAAAATCTGTTTTTAATAAGAAAAATGTAAAGTTTAATTGCAGTATACTGAATGTGGCAATGTCTTGTAGATCAAAGCACCCTCTTCCAAACTGTAGTCCAGTATCATGGTCTAATCTAGTTTTTATTACACTCAAGAACTCATTTAAAATTTTAGCGTTATTAATGGATTTTGTAGATTAATTTGACATTTTTGTGTGCACTAATTTAGTTCATAGGTTACTTACTCAAACAAATGAATTGTCAAGTTTATGTTTTGCACCTCTTTGCTGGCTAATATTATTAGAGTATTTTCTACATTGTTATTTGAAGAGTATTTTTCACTTTCAGGTGATAATGGACCATGGGCTGAGAAGTGTGAATTTTCAGGGAGTGTTGGCCCCTTTGTTGGGAGTTGGCAGACGCAGAGAGGTAAACAGTTTGAAAAACAGGTTTCCTTTTAATGTTATGATTGGTGTCCCTGTATTGTAATTAGATCAGAGCTTGTGGTTTTTATCACACTGCTACGGATTAAATCTTTTGCACATCATTAGCACTTGAGAGTTCATACACGTTATATTATGCTTGTAAAGTATACATGGAAGCTTTTTTTTTTTTTTTAAACTTCTTTGAGTAAAATTAATGGTTAGAAAATTAAAGATTGTAATGAGTCAGCCCAGGTGAGTATAAGTATTTTTGATTTGAAACAGTATGATGCAGTATATCAATATAAACATAATTTATTAGGGCTAAATAAATGCCTGTTTATTGAATCGCAAACTCTTCATGTAGGGTATGGAAAAATAACATATTTTTTTTGTTCAGGAATTAATGGTGTAAACACCGCTGTAAACCTGTAAGAAATGATTTCCGTCATTGCTGATTACAAGAGGAATTGACAGCAACGTCTGTTCTGTTTATGTTGCACAATTGCAGAAATGCTTAAAAAGTGACGTGTGGCCACAGTATTAGACGGTGACCAGTTTGGTTCATTTGATAATACTAATATATACAAATTAAAAAAAGAACGAAGAAAGGCCGCTTCAGCATATTCTTAAGACAAAAGCACCGGTTTGCAAAACAACAGACATCTGAGTTTAAAGGAGGTTTTGAGCACATATTTGAATTAAGCAGAAAAACAAAAGTAATTTTAAAATTTGTATTGAGTTTATGAACTTGGTTAGATAAGAGCCCATTAGGGTGTAACAGGACCATAAATGTTATCACCGTCCTCATTCTAACATCCATGGAAAAAAATCAACACACTTGAAAAGTGGCCTGGTTTGTGCATTTTTGAGATTCTGGAACAATAAGGAAACTTACTTTTGCTGCATAGCAACAGTGGAAAAACATATTTTTGTATACAATATCATTAACAGAAAAATGTAAGCTTCTCTAATAAAGTCTTTTTTATTGGACATTGTCTCACTTGCTTAATATCAATGCATTAGCAAAGGATTGAATTTCTTTTAACCTTACACTAAGATATTATGCACTGTTAGGCAACTATAGAATATATAAGACAAAGTTACAGAAGTCTGTTAAAAGTAAATACAAAATTACAAAAAGATAAAAAGTTAAGAATGCTGTGTTATGCAATTGTGTGTGAATGCAGGTGGGAGTTCAGCCAAGAGGACCACTTGGGAAGGTGGCCACAGAGTACCAGCTATTGCCTACTGGCCAAGCAGAATACCAGCTAATGTCACAACAGCTGCTCTACTCAGGTACAGTTGTTATCCTGTAAAGAAAATTACATCACATAATATTATTTGAATTCATACTGTGAAAAGTGGAGAGACTTATATTTTACCGCGTCATGACGTTTCTTCTGTGAAAACCAGAACTTCACTCTCAAGTCTGAGCTCAACTACTGTTGGATTAACAGGTTCTGAGACATGTGCCCTATCATGTCTAAGACATGGGATCTACTCCTCATACTAGACTGCAGTTTCCTTTGCTGTTGCTCTTCCAGCAACATCTAATGCTGATATGCTGGTATCTGTGCTTGTAGCAAGTCTTTTTGTTAATCCTCAAAAGAGATCAAATGCCCAGACTCCATGCTCAATGTTGTTATAAGCATAATTATCATTATTTGAACACTGACATATGAAAAACACTCGTATACCTCTATGTGCATATTTCTAGCATTCTGAATGTAAATAATTTAAAAACTTTTTTCTGAATTTAACCATAATATAGCCAGTTTTGTGCACCCCCATATGTTGTGTCATGCAGTCTATTCGAAGGTAACCTGTGAAGTCTGAGGAGGTATAATTTGTATAATTTGAGGAGGTATAGTTTTGACAGCTATATACAGTACACCCTTTAAGGGGAAACATTCACGATTATCTATATTTTAACAGCAAAAAGTAGTTTTTCATTTTCAAAAAAATTGTACTATAATGTCACTAGCTTAGTATTATGCTTGGTGAAGAACTCAATCTCCCGAAAATCAAAGTGCCCATTAAGGATTAGGCTGGCTACGCGTAGTTGCCGCTTTCAGGCTTTCTCTGTTTTGCACAGTGTCGAGCAGGAAACCGTTTCTAAAGCACATATACATCGCTAGGCACTGCTGTGTAAAACTAATTAACATTAATAGAGTTTACATCTTTGTAAATTACTTCAGCGTTAATGGAAAAATCTATAAAAATAACAAACAATTCTTTTCCACCCTGTGACAAAATACAGTTGTCACTCACTCATTGTGGGATCTACATTCTAAGGCCTTCTGCAAAAAATTGAAATCCATGAATATCGGATAACCCACCACTCTCACCAAAACACCTAAAAGTGGTTTAGCAAAATCAAACCAACATGTTATATGTAATAGCAACTGTGGCACAATGGTAATCATTGCTCTCTAGGCTACATACATTATAAAAGTCTTACATAATAAAACATTAAAAGCATACTTATTAATCAAGTCTTAAAAAAAATATACACATAGTTAATGTAAAAGCCTTTGTACAAATCATAAATATTACCTGTTGTGTGTGGGGTTCACCACATGTTCTTATTGTGTCTGTGGAGGTTTTTACCTTCCATTTTGATCATTTTTAAATGTGGTTAAATGTTTTCAATCAGGCACGCCAGACACTGCGTTTGGTGCTTTTAGTGCACCAGCAGAAAAACTTTCTCAATTTTCTTTTTATTTCTTATTAATGTAGCAAACTGTGGACTATTCATGTCCTATATACGGACAGTAGATGAAATGGAATGCCCAGCTTTTATCATATTCCAGAATAGCACTTTTTCTTTTTATTTGAAGGCTCACACACACTAGAACTTTGAACATGTTAAAGTACTTTCGCAAAGCAGATCATTTACTGCCAGAAATGGAGAACTAGAAATGCAGTCTGCATGCAGGCATGTTACGTTTCTGCCCAAAATTACTTTAACTGGCTTGCCTCATGTACCAACCCCTTATTCTTAATGTGAGCAAAAGCAACTAGTCATATCACCATAGCCTTTGGGAAAAGTCAGATGCCAACCCTCAAAAGCTGCCAGCCACCACAAAAGGTAGCTTTGAATCTCTAGTTACCCCGGCACTCTAATCTCTGCATGTAAGAGGAAAACTGAGTCACTTAAGAAAAGTCCACACAGACATAGGAACTGAAAACTTCTCAAAGATGATAGCTGGATGTAAGATGAAGTGAAAACTTCTCAAAGACGATAGATGACAGATACAAACCCAACCAATCTACCAGGTGGAAGCAGTGGCAAGTTCAAGCAATAGTTAAATTCAGCAATGTTCTTAATGTTCTATTTTAGTTGGTGTTAATTATGAGCTCTTGGCTAGCAAAATGGGAACAGATTTAGTAAGTTTTGGAAAATAAAATAAAGTGTTCCCTTTTCCTACTAAACAAATAAGTTAATGCACTTAGGAAAATGGAATGATCTTTGCTAAGCAGTAATTGTTCTTAGCAAAAAAAATTCATCATCCTATTTTGGAACATGCAGTTAAATATTGTTATGAATAGTTGCACACTTTAATAGTGTTAAACAAAAAGTTGCATTTCACATGAGGCCAGAGTTGTCATTAATTAATATGGAAATAATAAACTGGTAATCAGAGTGATCTTCTGATGAAGTCAAAACATATGAAAAAAATTATGGTTCGCTGTTTTTGATGTGCAGTGCTGTGATTTAAGTATTCAGTTAGTCTTCATTAATTGTATTTTAAATATTGTCCAACTATCCATTTTTAAACTCCCTGATCTTAGTCTTTTGTAGGATCCACTCTTACAAATGAAAATTCACAGGGAAAGTTTAGAGTTAGCAGCTAACCTATCCTCCATGTTTTAGAAAAATGGGAATACTTAGAGGAAACCCCATGTGGAAGTGGCCTCTGTTCTGCTATGGAAGAGGAAATGTCAAATAGAAAGAAGGGGCATGACTAGGAGATGAATGAGACACAAGTTTAGTCTTAGTGCCAGCAGGGTCATTACCAAAGTTGAAATTTACCACACCATGTTTGCCCAGGGGGCGGCACTGTGGCACAATGGGTAGTGCTGCTGCCTCGCAGTTGGGAGACCTGGGTTCACTTCCCGGGTCCTCCCTGCATGGAGTTTGCATGTTCTCTCCGTGTCTGCGTGGGTTTCCTCCGGGTACTCCAGTTTCCTCCCACAGTCCAAAGACATGCAGGTTAGGTGCATTGGCGATTCTAAATTGTCCCTAGTGTGTGTGTGTGTGTGCACCCTGCGGTGGGCTGGCGCCCTGCCCAGGGTTTGTTTCCTGCCTTGCACCCTGTGTTGGCTGGGATTGGCTCCAGCAGACCCCCATGACCCTGTAGTTAGGATATAGTAGGTTGGATAATGGATGGATGTTTGCCCAGTATAAAAATGAGGAGATACACACGTTCCTAAGTCTTTGAAATCTTTACACACACTAACACTGCAAAGAAATTTTTGTGGTTTTGAATTCACATCCAGAAAGTGTTCAACACTGACCTTTATGCCATTGTAACAGTGGCAACATGCAACGCAATTTCCATTTGTCATGTAGTAGTGAAAAGGGTAGCAATATCCCCAGATCCCATCCAAAAATGTCACTGTCCACTGAAAACAAAATGGTGGCACACCATGACATGAATTATTTTTAGGTTCCTTAAAATGACCTTGCATACATAGAACAATTAACAAATTGAATTTCCTATGCTTGACAACCCTCATAGTGAATAGAAAAGCAAGAGAATAGGTAGAACCAAACAAGATAAAAGCTTTAAAATGTATAAAACCATAACAAATAAAATGCACAAATGTAAGGGAAATACAAAGCTGTGGATGCAAACACTGTTTATGGAACTATGTATAGATCTGTAAGGCAGTGTTGACTGCTGCTGCTGTGGAATCCCGGGTGAATATCTTGGCCCAAGCAGTGAATTTCTGGAGGTTGCACTTTCTTACTGTACAGTATTTGCATGGATTCCCTCTCCACATCTCAAAAACTAGTATTAGATTTTTTGCTAACTTAAGTGTAGCCTCATATGAATGAATGTTAGTATGCATATAAATGTGCTTTGTGATGGACTGTTATCCCGTTCAGGATTGTTTCCATCTTCTGCCAAATCCTGCCAGAAAAGGCACTCCCCGTGACCTTGAACCTGATAAGAGGGTTAGGAAATGGAAAAGTGGAATATTTTTAGATAATTATAGTGCAAAATATATTAATGGTGTAGTAAAATAATTACAGAATGTATTACAGTAGCTCATACACAAAACAAGAAACAATCATAAACTGCTGATAAATAGGGAAGAAGATGAAGTAGGACACTTGTGTTTACATAGCACCCATACAGCCCTCACTTCAGAACAGGTAATCCACCTGAAGCTATGTATATTTGGGCCCAGCCAGTACTTTGAATAGAAGACCATCTAGGAAAAGCTTGGATTGCTTCTAGAAGTATTGATGAAGGCATTAGGTTGGTCTGTGTGTGGATCCTGTGGCCCCAGTGCAATGACAGGACACTGTGCTGTAAAAATTGGCACCAGCAACAGGAGTGACCTGCACCTGGATCTCCAATCCCCTCGGCTGTAGGAGGTAAAGCATTACAACAAATACTGTGGATGCTCATGTTGTCAAGTACTTCAATTGTTTCTTAAGATTGCTGTTCTCACATGCACCTGAAGCAATAGTTATTTTGAATATGCTGTGTGTACATCCAAATTTTACTGTTTACTTTAACACAGTCATGTTTGATCTGATTTTCAGTTCCTGAATCGTGCCTTATTGTGCTAAATAAAGTAATTACTTTATGTTTTTTGTTAATTTGTATTTTAGTATGCTGGATATTTTCCCCACTTTGCTCTCAATTTCTCATATAAGTCTGCCCAAGGACAGACATTATGATGGACTGGATATAAGTCAAGTTCTCTTTGGCCATTCACAATCAGGGCATCAGGTACTGTGATCATTTTTGCTCATCCAATAATATGACACAAACTGAACTGCACTGTTTTTAATGCTTGTTACCTTAACATTGCTTTATGCTTTGCTTTCTCATCTACAGTTTCTTGTGCAATAGCTTTATGTAATTATAACAAATACGTGTGTGAATAAGAAGCAGAAAACTAAATAATATGCATGTAAAATTAACTTACCATGACAAATTACAAAGCTATGCGAACACATACCAAGGAAGAGAAAGTGACGCATTTGTTGATGCATTGCGTTCAGATTGCAATAAACTTCTTCATGGCATTTTCTAACATGAAATTGCGGTTGGGTTTAAAGCTATCATTTGTCATCTAGATTTGTCCATTGGCCATTTTTTCTCCTAACAGAGCTTATGCCATTTGTTCTGCATGCATTGTCTATTATTGTGACTGCTTTCTTACTTCAATTTCATTTTTTTTATAAAATGTGAAAGAAATAGTCGGGTTTATATATAAAAAGCACTGCTATATCTATTAGTAGATAAAAGTGTGTCTGCTGTGCTTCTAGGTAAATCTTGACTTGAAATTACTTTAGCAATGGATTATAAATGGAATTGGCAATCTGTGTTGTCTTTTGTAAATTGTTGCACTTTTCACACGTTGTATTGAATCCTAAGACTGAAGATTTCCCATTTGATGTTAATCCTTTCACAGTTTATGGGTGAAATACTGTATAAAGTATTTGTCATTGTAATTTAGTCAGAGTCTTGTGACATAAATGACAGATGGGCCGTTCTGCTTTCAGTGAAGTTCCAGGCAGACTTGTATACTTTCAAAGTAATTATCTGATTTGTAAAAGATGGCCTGATAAATGGAGAAGGAAAACCTGGAGAAATTGTTTCACATTCAATTTAAAGGAAAGTCTGAATCAAGAACAGCTGAATTTCAAGTAGGCTAGTTAGTACTTAATTTCTGACTTGGAGATTGCTGTATTGTACGTCAAAGACACATTAAGCTATGTTGTTATTTTTTGCTAAAGCATACATCTGTTTATAAGGACCAGATTATTCATATTATTTTAATAGAGCTGCCTACAATTGGTTTAAAATGATATTACAGTACATGCTGTGCTCACATCTAAGAGAACACTGATCAATACTGAACTGTGTGTTCCTTTAATCAGAAAACAAAAAATATAATGGCATAATGTAAACATTATTGCTTTCTTATAGTGTTACTGGACTTTGTGTTTTGTGAAAGCCATTCACAAATATCTTTCATGTTTTGGTGTTTTTGCTAATATAATTCTAGATGCCTATAGCTAGAGGAGTCCCAATGTCAAGGGCAAACATTTTACAAGATTTGTTAAAGAACCCACTTGTGCCAAAGTTTAAAAATACTGGTCACTTTTTCCAGATGCTAGTAATTCTGATACTGTTAAGGAAAATTCTTCTTAGAAAGTATTCTTCATATTACAGCATAGAAACATTAGCATTCTAATTGCGCAGTATAGTGCTGGCACCATAGCTTGATTTGCATTATATAGGGCTTGTTAAATTGGATAGTTTTGTTTAGTGTAAATTAACAGTTGGCTGCATGTTTGCTAGGTTCAGTTATGGCAGTGTTAAGTTTTGTGTGTCTTACTTAAATAGGTAACAGTTGTGAAGAATGCTACAACAGACTTGGTCTCATCAGGTCAGATTAGATTGTGGAAGCATGCACTGGTACAGCGCATTGCCACACCCACAACACGACAAAACAGCTCGGGATTCTGGTTGGCAAATCCCCATTAAGACACATAGCCCAGTCCCCCCATACCCAGGAAAATAACCATCTATTTGCCGCAGCTAGATGTTATGTAGGCATGCACTTGACCTGGTCCACCTGCTCGGGTCCAAAATAATGAGGATCTTGCGAGCCGGATCACCCTCTGCTATTCGTGACACATGGCCGTAATGCCATAACTGATGCTCCCTTAAAATACAGGTAATATGCCTCATTCGGAACTCCAAGAGCAACTGCTCATTCGACACAAAGTCAAACCAGCTGTACCCAAGGATTCTCCAAAGAGACATAGTACCAAAGGAGTCTAGTCTTCGTCTCGGGCCACTTGATAGTGTTCATGTCTCGCAACCATATAGCAAAACAGGAAGCAGCAGGACTCTAAAAACTTAGACCTTCGCAGAGACCATTTTGCAGAGATATCAGGAGTGCCACACACCCCTTTGCAGCAACCTTGTGACCCCCTGATTGCTCTCCCAATCCATCTATTGACTTCATAGGAAGAGTCACCAGAGACATGAATGTCGCTGCCGAGGTAAGTAAACCTTTCGATGAGGTTCACATTCTCTCAGCAGACAGACACAGTGCTGATAGCTATGCTCAAGAGGTCATTAAAGGCATGGATCTTGGTTCTTATCCAGGATTTTGCAAGCCCAGACCCTCAGATTCCTCTTAGTCTCTCAAGAGTCCCGATCAGAACCTCCGTTGACTCCATGAAGATCACAGCATCGTCAGCAAAGTCAAGATCACTGAATCTCTCTTCACCTACAGATGCTCCATAACTGCTGAACCCCATGACCATGCCCAACAAACAGTCCATGCAAGCATTGAACAGTGTAGGAGCAAGAACACACCCCTCATGAAGCCCAGAATTAGAGAGGTTCTATCTCCACTTTCCACAGCACTCACAGTACCAGTGTACAGGCCCGCCATGATATCCAGTAACTTTGGGGGGGGTCCCATGAAGTCTCAGGATGTCCCACAGGGCAGTTGAATCACCTGAGTAGTGCCGTAACCGATGCTCCCTTAAGATACAGGTAATATGCCTCATTCGAGAACTCCATGAGCAACCGCTCATTCAACACAAAGTCAAACCAGCTGTACCCAAGGATTCTCCGAAGAGACATAGTACCGAAGGAGTCTAGTCTTCGTCTCGGGTCACTTGATAGTGTTCATGTCTCGCAACCATATAGCAAAACAGGAAGCAGCAGGACTATAAAAACTTAGACCTTCATCATTTTGCAGAGATAACAGGAGTGCCACACACCCCTTTGCAGCAACCTTGTGACCCCCTGATTGTTCTCCCAATCCATCTATTGACTTCATAGGAAGAGTCACCAGAGACGTGAATGTTGCTGCTGAGGTAAGTAAACCTTTCGATGAGGTTGACATTCTCTCTGCAGACAGACACAGTGCTGATAGCTATGCTCAAGAGGTCATTAAAGGCCTGGATCTTGGTTCTTATCCAGGACTTTTGCAAGCCCAGACACTCAGATTATTCTCTTAGTCTCTCAAGAGCCCCGATAAGAATCTCCGTTGACTCCATGAAGATCACAGCATCGTCAGCAAAGTCAAAATCACTGAATCTCTCTTCACCTACAGATGCTCCACAACCGCCAAACCCCATGACCCCCATGCCCAACACCCAGTCCATGCAAGCATTGAACAGGGTAGGAGGAAGAACATACCCCTTATGAACCCCAGAATCAGAGAGGTTCTATCTCCAATCTCCACAGCACTCACAGTACCAGTGTACAGGCCCACCATTATTATCCAGTAACTTCGGGGGGAATCCCATGAAGTCTCAGGATATCCCACAGGGCAGTTGAATCACCTGAGTCGAACACTTTATGAAAATCGACAAGGGCTGCAAAGGAACTCTGCTAATATTCACGTTTGCACTCAATTAGAGCACTGTGTCAGGATGTGGTTGCTGGTAGACTTCCTAGCCATAAAACCAGACTTTTACAGTCGCTGGTAGGTGAGCAAGTGATCGTGGATCCTATTGAGGATGACGTAGCAAGGATCTTACCCGGTGCCAAGAGCAGTGTTATCCCCCTGGAAAGGGTCTTATCCCTAGCAGCATATCTTTAACTATTGTTACAGGGGCTGTTTCTCCTACATAAACTACAAATATTCTAAAATATTGCAGCAGCTTGCAGACCCTCTAATTCTGAATCTCATACCTCTTTTCCAATGACTGATTTTGACTCACTTAGTCTACCAGAGAAAATATTCTCTGACCAGCTCTGTTATTCTCCATGTCAGCGCCAGGATGCTAGTGTTATTAGTGTTAAAAACAGAAATTTACTATATATACTGAACAAAAATAAAGGATTGTTTAGACATTTACATTTTAATAATAATAGTATTTGATATGGATTTGGCTTTCTGATCTTTTAAAGGAATATGCCTCCCAAAATTATATTTTTATATGTTACATACCCTATGTAGTTTATAGTAATGGCCAAAAAAACATTTTGATTTCATGTTTTCATGCAGAACAGAGATAAAAAAATGTATGATTTAGTACAAGCTAATGGCGACCCATACAATGGTAAACGATGTGAAAAACATCCATGGAAAAAGGAAAGAAAAATTCAGTTGGTCGTGTTGCATACACACTGCTTATCTAGTTGTATGCTCAAAATGTGCAGATCACATGGATTTTTTTACAAAATACTGTTAGATACTTCAGCAAAAATCATCACACATCATAAACAGGAAAAGCAAGTCAGATGGGATTGACTTTTTGGACTGAAGATAAGACTCTTGACCAATGAATGGGAGTGGAGGGATTCTTCTTTACAGCATTAGGCTTAGTTTTAAATGGTTGTGTGCTTACTGTGGTCACCAAGAGGCAGCTGGAACACCAGTAGTGACCAATGAATGGGAGTGGAGGGATTCTTCTTTACAGCATTACAGTAGGCTTAATTTTAAATGGTTGTGTGCTTACTGTGGTCCCCAAGAGGCAGCTGGAACACCAGTAGTGATGTCTGTACGTTCCTATTCTGTATAATGTAACTAATTAAATGGCTCACCTTGTCATTCCACTTGTAATCTTCTTATACCTACACATGAAATGTGGAATGTATATTATCCTTATGTTGCATAGGCAGATATGTTTTTACAGTGTTCTACTAAATTATCTAAAACTATTCACGTTACTTGTCTCAGACAGGTAATAAAATGGTTTTATACCTGCCATCTTTGAAGGCGACTCTCTCATATGCCTTTATTCCTAACGCCTCACACTCCTACTTCCTCTTTTGTCACTTCACTAAAACCAAACTGGCCAATCAGATTGCTCAGAGAGACTGGACACACAGACCTTAGAATTTTATTATATAGTAGATGTTCTTTTACATGTTAATTTAGTTTGAATTGTTTGCAAAGATTTTCATTGTAACTGATTTGGTTTTAACATTTTTGTTTATTTAATCAATGTGCCCTTCATTGTTTTTATGTCATTTGGAACAATGGTAGGTTTAAAATGGGCAAAAGGACACAGATATTGGATTGTGGATTTCTGTGTGATTCTAGACTTTTGCCCATTTTCATTTTTTTTCTCTTTATTTTCCAGTTTCAGATATGGCACTGTCTTTAAAACTTTGCCCCCAAAGCCAGGATTCTGTAATAATCTTTTCTCTGTTGCAGATGACACTACTGTAGTATTTGATATTTACCATTTAAAAGAAAACATCCAATTGAGGATCTGTAAAGTGTGTGTTTCTCAAACTAAAAACTCTAATATATTGATTACTCTTGTACAATTTTATATCTTGGCCTTCCTCTTCTTTTTCTGCCCTGATTAGATCCAGTTTGCTCTCATTGTGACTGCCAAATCAGAAGTTTTCCTTCTTTGTAGTTACACTAGTTTGTGTTCAGACTATAGTGTGTGTTTGTTTGTTTGTTTATTTAATTTATTGAGCTTCTATATAAAGCCAAATAAGTTGGTTCTATCTATCTATCGCTTTTCATATCTGTCTTGTGTGGTTCTGTCTGTCTAAACTTCATGTTCCTTATCCCCAGGTCCCAGT
>JANRMT010062846.1:29342209-29360843 GCA_026402145.1 Polypterus bichir lapradei | reverse complement strand
TACAGAGAGGTCCTGAGGTATCATGGGCATTTTTGGTGGAACCTTCAATTACTAGTCACGTTTTATTTAGGTTTTAAAATAATTTTAATTGCCATGGAAGCAGTAATGTTCATAATATGTGTTTTCTTTCAAAAGAAAAGATCAACCTGAAAACAGAGTTAACCAGGATATATACTTTAAATAACAGTAGAGATATGAACATGATAGTCAGTGAAAATATTGACTTACATGCGATATAGCAGGCAGCACGGTTGGTGCAGTGGGTAGCGCTGCTGCCTTGCAGTTAGGAGACCTGGGTGGCAGTTAGGTGACCCCCGTGACCCTGTAGTTAGGATATAACAGGTTGGATATTGGATGGAAGGATGTGATATAGCTTTAATAAAGCTACTTGTGTTAATGTGCAATAAAAGCACAAAGTTAGGCGCAAACTTAGATTTATTGTGCCTGTGTAACTAAGCGTCTTCCCATGGGCTCACCACCTATGGGAGGGGCCAAGGAGGTTGGGTGCAGTGTGAGTTGGGTGGTGGCCGAAGGCGGGGATCTTGGCGCTCTGATCCTCGGCTACAGAAGCTGGCTCTTGGGACGTGGAATGTCACCTCTCTGAAGGGGAAGGAGCCTGAGCTAGTGCGCAAGGTCGAGAGGTTCCGGCTAGATATAGTCGGACTCGCCTCAAAGCACAGCTTGGACTCAGGAACCAATCTCCTTGAGAGGGGCTGGACTCTCTACCACTCTGAAGTTGCCCCCGGTGAGAGGCGCCGAGCAGGTGTGGGCATACTTATTGCCCCCCGACTTGGAGCCTGTGCATTGGGGTTTACCCCGGTGGACGAGAGGGTGGCCTCCCTCCGCCTTCGGGTGGGAGGAAGGGTCCTGACTGTTGTTAGTGCGTATGCGCCGAACAGCAGTTTGGAGTATGCACCCTTTTTGGAGTCTCTGAATGGGGTGCTAGAGGGCATACCTTCTGGGGATTCCCTCGTTTTGCTGGGAGACTTCAATGCTCACGTGGGCAATGACAGTGAGACCTGGAAGGGCGTGATTGGGAGGAATGGCCCCCCCGATCTGAACCCGAGCGGTGTTTTGTTATTGGACTTCTGTGCTCGTCATGGATTGTCCATAACGAACACCATGTTCAAGCATAAGTGTGTTCATATGTGCACTTGGCACCAGGACACCCTAGGCCTCAGTTCGATGATCGACTTTGTGGTCGTGTCGTTGGACTTGCGGCCATATGTCTTGGACACTCGGGTGAAGAGAGGGGCGGAGCTGTCAACTGATCACCACCTGGTGGTGAGTTGGCTTCGATGGTGGGGGAAGATGCCGGTCAGACCTGGTAGGCCCAAACGTGTTGTGAGGGTCTGCTGGGAACGGCTGGCAGAGTCCCCTGTCATAAGTGGCTTCAACTCCCACCTCCGGCAGAACTTCAACCACGTCCCGAGGGAGGTGGGGGACATTGAGTCCGAATGGGCCATGTTCCATGCCTCTATTGTTGAGGTGGCTGACCGGAGCTGTGGCCTCAAGGTGGTCGGTACCTGTCATGGCGGCAATCCCCGAACCTGTTGGTGGACACCGGCGGTGAGGGATGCCGTCAAGCTGAAGAAGGAATCCTATAGGACCTTTTTGTCCTGTGGGTCTCTGGAAGCAGCTGATAGGTACCGGCAGGCCAAGCGGAATGCGGCTTCGGTTGTTGCTGAGGCAAAAACTCGGGCATGGGAGGAGTTTGGGGAGGCCATGGAGAACAACTTTCGGACGGCTTCGAGGAGATTCTGGTCCACCGTCCGGCGTCTCAGGAGGGGGAAGCAGTGCAGTGTCAACACTGTATATGATGGGGATGGTGCGCTGCTGACCTCGACTCGGGACGTTGTGGGTCGGTGGGGGGAGTACTTCAAAGACCTCCTCAATCCCACTAACATGCCTTCCAATGAGGAAGCAGAGCCCTGGGGACTCTGAGGTGGGCTCTCCCATCTCTGGGACTGAAGTCACCGAGGTGGTCAAAAAACTCCTTGGTGGCAGGGCCCCGGGGGTGGATGAGATACGCCCGGAGTTCCTTAAGGCTCTGGATGTTGTAGGGCTGTCTTGGTTGACACATCTCTGCAACATCGCATGGACATCAGGGACAGTGCCTCTGGATTGGCAGACCGGGGTGGTGGTCCCCCTCTTTAAAAAACACTCCTCAGCCATCCTGGAAAAGTCTATTCGGGGGTTCTGGAGAGGAGGGTCTGTCGGATAGTCGAACCTCGGATTCAGGAGGAACAGTGTGGTTTTCGTCCTGGTCGCGGAACAGTGGACCAGCTCTACACCCTTATCAGAATCCTGGAAGGTGCATGGGAGTTTGACCAACCAGTCTACATGTGTTTTGTGGACTTGGAAAAGGCATTCGACCGTGTCTCTCGGGGAATCCTGTGGGGGGGGGTACTCCGGGAGTATGGGGTACCGGACCCCCTGATAAGGGCTGTTCGGTCCCTGTACAACCGGTATCAGAGCTTGGTCCGCATTGCCGGCAGTAAGTCGAGCCCGTTTCCAGTGAGAGTTGGACTCCGCCAGGGCTGCCCTTTGTCACCGATTCTGTTCATAACTTTTATGGACAGAATTTCTAGGTGCAGCCAGGGTGTTGAAGGGGTCCGGTTTGGTGGACTCAGGATTGGGTCACTGCTTTTTACAGATGATGTTGTCCTGTTTGCTTCATCAGGCCGTGATCTTCAGCTCTCTCTGGAGCGGTTCGCAGCTGAGTGTGAAGCGGCTGGGATGAGAATCAGCACCTCCAAAATCCGAGACCATGGTCCTCAGCCGGAAAAGGGTGGAGTGCCCTCTCAGGGTTGGGAGTGAGATCCTGCCCCAAGTGGAGGAGTTCAAGTATCTTGAGGTCTTGTTCACGAGTGAGGGAAGAATGGACCGTGAGATTGACAGGCGGATCGGTGCGGCATCCGCAGTGATGCGGGCTCTGCATCGGTCTGTCGTGGTGAAAAAAGAGCTGAGCCGTAAGGCAAAGCTCTCAATTTACCAGTTGATCTACGTTCCTACCCTCACCTATGGTCATGAGCTATGGGTAGTGACCGAAAGAATGAGATCGCAGATACAAGTGGCTGAAATGAGTTTCCTCCGCAAGGTGTCTGGGCTTTCCCTTAAAGATAGGGTGAGAAGCTCAGTCATCCGGGTGGGGCTCAGAGTAGAGCCGCTGCTCCTCTGCATCGAGAGGAGTCAGATGAGGTGGCTCATGCATCTGATCAGGATGCCTCTTGGACGTCTCCCTGGTGAGGTGTTCCGGGCACGTCCAACCGGGAGGAGGCCCCGGGGAAGACCCAGGACATGCTGGAGGGACTATGTCTTCCGGCTGGCCTGGGAACGCCTTGGGATTCTCCCGGAAGAGCTGGAAGAAGTGGCCGGGGAGAGGGAAGTCTGGGCCTCTCTGCTTAAGCTGCTACCCCCACGACCCGATCCCGGATAAGCGGAAGAGGATAGATGGATGGATGGATAACTAAGCGTACAGCCAAAGATGAAGAGAACAATTGGTAGCATTTCAGCTTCCTTAGAAAAGGCATTTTTTAATCCATGGCGCGAAGGAGCTATGCTGAAGATCTCTTTGCTTGCTGGGCCGAGGAACTGAGAGCTCTGCAAACATACCATGGACACGAGTATCTTCTATGATATAGCCATGACTTCAAACAGTTTTCTTTTTTTATTTTATTTTAACAGGGACTGGCCTGGCTTCATCACCAACTGACAATCAGATTCAGTGATTTTTACTATCTTTTTTTTTAATAGGCATTTTTATTAAGGAGACTAAAGGATTGTACTCTATTTTAGCATGTTTCATATGTTTGTAGTCCCATATGGTACTATCATTGGACTGTCAAGACATTCTTGAGCTTAAACGTACTGCCCAGTGTCAGCAAGCTCCGTCTCAGTCGCAGTTCATGGATCCTCCAACAGGATAATTACCCAAAACAAAACCATTACAGTAAATATTTGTCTGGGGGGCCTCATTCTCTTCAGTAGGTTTCTGTCTTCTTGATTGGTGTAGCTGGGTGCTCAAACATTCACTCAAACTGAAAGTAAGCAGACAATAAATAAATAAATATTATTGTGTTTGGCTTCATTTAGTTGCTCAAGTTCCTCTTCACATGAAGTACACTTCAGGATTCACAATGAGCATAACAGAGCCATATGTAATTTAAATTGGTTGGGGTCTGATCTTGAATTTTAAACTGTGATATTATTAAAACTTCACACTGCTACAGAGGCATCAAATGCATCACCAATCTACATAACATTACTCTTGGAAAGGAACAGAATGGATAAGTACTTAATTATGTTTTGCCACACTTCAAGACACAAGTGCAAAACGGGTAACTCAAGCAAATTAATTTTAATTTAATGTTATTGGCATATTCATGACACAGTTCTCCAAGAACAAAAATCTATTAGGTGAAATCACTCAGTTCTGTAAGTTAGATGCCAGCAAACTTGTTACAGACATTTTAATTCATTTCCAAATTAAAATCTCAGAAATAAATCCATGCCCTGTCAAGTGACAACTAATGAAGTGCCCTTTGCTCAGACTGGAGATGACATGTGGATGAAGGGAAAAGAAATTCAATCTTGCTGTCATGGCATTGCAAGCCATGAATGTCCCTCGAATTCTGCATCATAAGTGTCATTTTAAAAAAATAAATAAATAAATTCAGTAACATAAATATCATCAACACATCTTATGCTTCAAAGGAAAGCCTATAAACTACAGATTTACTATATTTGGCAGCATGACACAAATACCAGAGTTTTAGTATTTAGTCTACTGTGAATGCAGTGATCTACCAGTAACTTAATTCTACTTGTGTGCGTGACCTTAATATAAAGTACATTCAGTTAAGCTGATTTATCTTCAAGCAATACTGATGTAATAGTTATCTTATTACTGGAATGTGTGCGTGCCTATTACGTTTAATGATAACTCTTATAATAAATTGTAAATGTGTTTTCGTGGTTACATAACCTGGGACAACAAAGGTTAACATTTAGTAATGATACCAGATTTCACTGACTTGGAATTTGGTATGTACAGTAAATGATTAAATAATATTTATACCCGTTAACTTTCAAGAACTTTACAAAGGGTCAAATAATTAAACCAGTTTGTAATGAATAAAACAGTAATAGAAAACTTATAAAAGGTATGCTGCACTTGTTTAAAAATCATATAAAATGGGTTTCTTACGCATGCTTCATTTAGGTACTGTATATGACTGTGATTGCACCTGAATGAACAAACACTGCAGTGGCCCAGTGGTAGCACTTCTGCCTTGCAGTATGGAGACGTAGGTTTGTGTTTCCGTGTTCTCCCCATGTCTGTGTGGGTTTCCTCCAGGTGCTCCAGTTTTTTTCCCACTGTCCAGAGACATGCAGGCCGAGTGAATTGGCGACCCTGAATTGGCCCCAGCGAGTGTGTGTGTGTTTGCCCTGTCCATGCTTTGTTCCTGCCTTATGCTTTATGCTAGCTGGGATAGGCTACAGCTCCCCAAGGGACCCTGGTCTGAGGCTAAGCAGGTTCATAAATTACATCACATGACTTTTATTGTATATACTCAAATAAAATTTCTGACAGCAGTATGTATCACCAAATCATCATTTTTGTTTAAAATAATGTCATACTTTGACTTTATCCCTTCCTCCATCGCCTGTCAACACCTTACTTTCAGGTAGTTCCTGTTGTTCAGTGGAGAGCATGTATTTGATTTGCTCCTCAGACTTGACTTTTGTTATCAACATTAATACATTTGAAAGTCATTTCTTGTTTTCTGTATATGAAGCATTCACCTTTAGTTTTATTTTATTTATTTTTTTGTTTTATAGACCATGCATTTTCCTAGATTGTTAGATTCTCACTGTTAACTTTTTGTACTTCACTTTGTCTCCAAATGACCACAGCTGTTCCTTCTCTGAGTTTAAGACTTCTGTTTTGATGTAGTAATAAACTTATTATAGCAGACATAATTTACCTTCTAACCCCTAGCAGTAATCCGAAACTACATATAGTTCAACAGTAAATGTGGTATTGTGACTAAGAAACATGACTTGAAACCACAAGGCTGCTGTTTCATTTCCCTCGTTTGATCTACCATGTGAACCTGAGAAAGTCACTAACTGTCCTCCAGCTGTAAAACATGTACCATGTATTTATACTCGTAATGTGCCCTATGAAGGGTAAAAGAAATAAAGGCTGGGGGTTCAGCAGGCTCTGAGTGATTCATATTGTTTCTTTTGCTTTGTCTGTTTCTGTGCTGCAGGCCTAATCAATGTTTTGGTGCAGAAGGGCTTGCCATTCAA
Source organism: Polypterus bichir lapradei (assembly GCA_026402145.1). Taxonomy (NCBI): domain Eukaryota; kingdom Metazoa; phylum Chordata; class Cladistia; order Polypteriformes; family Polypteridae; genus Polypterus; species Polypterus bichir. The sequence goes on along the minus strand of JANRMT010062846.1, from coordinate 29,354,525 downwards.
CTAGAGTCTCAGCCCCATATAGTAATAAAGACTTTAGTCATGACTAAAAAGGAGAGAACTTGGGTTAGACTGAAATGCTTTTAAATGATTGTGAATGTGCACTAGATCAGGGGTCGCCAAGTCCGGTCCTGGAGGACCACTGTGGCTGCAGGTTTTCATTCTATCCCTATTTTTAATTGAGTGCCCTGTGTGTGCTGCTAATTAACTTCTTGTGAATTCATTTTAATTGACTTGCTTTTTTAAGATTTGTTCCCCTGAATTTCTCCATCGTTCCTCTAAATTGCCTCATTTCTTTCCTTAAATGGCACCCAAACAGAAATGAAATGTGAAGTGAGGGAGCCAACAGAAGAGCAACTAAATCAGGGCCTCAAACTCCAACCAGTTTCATTCCAACCAGCTACTTAATGAGGTGCCGATTATTGCCGTTAATTATACCAATTCTTTAATTTTGTGGCTTGTTGCTGCTCTTGTGGTGCATTAACAGATATTTCCAAAATTGTTGATTTTTCTCTTTCTAAGAGCACTGGTAAAATGTTTTGGGGACCTGAGCAGATTGACATTCCTGAGACCTTCATCTTTGTTTATTTTCAATATTGTATGGTGGACACCAGTTGTTTTGGCTCTTTTTGTATCTCATTATTGTTTAGCTGCTAATTAAGGAAAAAGAAACAATCGAGGGGTCTGAATCTTCAAGAACAAGTCAGTTAAAATGAGTTTAAAAGAAGTTAATTAGCAGCAAAAACAGGTCACTCATTAAGAAAAGGGTTAGAATGAAAACCTGCAGCCATGGTGGTCCTCCAGGACTGGAGCTGGCAACCCCTGCACTAGATGATAACATTATATGCAAAACCTTCATGGCATGAATATGCGACATCCATCTTCTTAACATGTTTATTCTGAGCAGGGTCTGTGGGAAGCTGGAGCCTATCCCAGCAAGCATAGGGCACAAGGCAGGAACAATCACTGGACAGGGTGCCAGTTTATTTTAGTGCAGTTTGTTGCTTCCCCTTGTTTCCATTGAATTGAAAATCACAGTCAGTAAATAAAACATTTTTTGAAAATACAGTTTGAATTAACCTACCAATCTCCTATTCAGAACCTTCCTAGTAAAGTGAAAAAATGTTTAGGCATTATGTTCAAGTTTCAAGACCCTTAAACCACCCCACCAATTTAAAAAGTAACTCCATCAAGTCAGTTTGAGCCACCACTTTCAAATGTTTTCAGTTAATTACAGTCTGTGTCTTTAGACCACCTAAATCGATATTTATTACATTTTCTGCTTTGCTTCTGTTACCTCTGGGATGTTTCCTGTATAGGGTCACATTACACAACAACACTGCAGCACTCTTTGGAACTCAACATACAGTATAACCTTGTGTTGCAGAGTCCAAACAGTGGCGTTGAGTGTGATCTCAGAGAACTTAGAATTACTGTATATACTCACGTACAAGTCGGGTCTTGAAACCCAAAAAATCGATCATAAAGTCAGACACCAACTTATATGCCCATTCAAAAATACAACCCTTCATTTTTTTTATTTTCCTGCCTCCTCCAATCTCGTATCAGTTTCTCAGGCGCATCGAAGTTTGTTGCAGCAGCGCAGTTCCCAATTTCTTTCGCTACTTCATCGACGTTTAATTTAATACCAGCTTCATATTTTCTTCTGATCGAACGCTCCATCACAGATAAGGGATGCTCTTACGATAAAGGTGTATGAGGGTGTGAGATACAAAAAAACACTAAACCGTGCAAACGTCGCTTCAGAATAGTTTGGGTATTACCGTTTGGTCACGTAGGAACAATACATTGAAAAAAAGTCAGTGTGCTCCGTGGTTACTCTCTCAGGTAGGCGTTAGCATATCATAATCTCTTGGACCAATAGAATGAGTTTTCCGCATTCGACTTATAAAACCGACATTATAAAATACCAAAAATTATACGTTAAAATCAACTCCCGACTTATCCGCAAGTATATACGGTAGGTCTGCTTCTGTGTCTTGGACAGCAGGTGTCTTCTAGTGCAGTTGCTGTGTTACTCCAGGAGTGAACTTGGGAACCGCTGACTTAAAGTACAAATCACAGTCACGTACTGACTTTTTGTTATACATTGATTTTATGTTGCAAGTTCAATTTCTTGCAATTGTTTTGGCATTCAGAATTGAGATGTTCGTCATTAACTGAACATTTGGGTTTCACTCTAGAGCAGTGTTTCTCCAGTTGTGGACATGTCCGTGGTGAGTCACCACATGCTTGTGTAGTAAAATTAGCCAAGTCCAAGTGCAAATTCTGTTGTGAGTGATACACCATACTCTATTTAGCCTGCTATATATTGCAATAGTATGTGAGTTGAAATGTATCATATAAGCAACACCACTGATGCCTTACAGACAGCTTTTGTTTCTGTGGTACGAAAATACAGCAAATATTCCTCATGGCACAATCCTGAGAAACAAGCAAACTGAAATGATAGCAAAGACAGGTATAAGAAAGGGGGAGAGAGGAGGGAAAGACATGGACAGGCTTGTGTGGTGAAGGGACCATGAACCGCTAGTTTGAAATGTTAAAAGAAAAAGAACTGGTGAGGAAGGATGTGATGATTTTTGTAGCTTTGTGGGGGGTTGAGACAGTGTGGTGGGTGTATATATAGCTCAGTGGCAGTGTTGTACACTAAACTCAGTTTCAGTGGTCATGTGCATCTGGTCGGTGACTCACTGCATGTTCTCCATTATGGCATACAGTACATTGAATCTAAAGTTAATCTTTAAAAGAGGTCAAAGAAGATTTTGTATTAAGTTTAATGCGACTCGGCGAGGACAAATTCCACCTCTTAACGCTGCTGTAAAGTGATCTGATACATCTCAGTCTAGTGATGCTGTGAATGATGTGTTTGTTGAACCATTGAGATCTGTAAGAACACCAAAAAATATCAAAAGGGAAGGACAAGCTGCAAAGTGGACTTCTGCTTTCAGCACAACATCCATCGGTCATACTAAACACTTGCCGTGATTTGTTAAATGAAAACTGGGCTATGAAGAACAATTTTTAAACACATTTAGAATGATGTGTTAAAGATGGACCTCATTTGAAAAACTTGTTTATTTAAAACAAGCTAAATAATAACTCCAATTAAGTATTTTTTCTCTACTTTTATTTATTATCCGGTGCAAGGAGTCAAGTGAATCGGTTAAGTGACTGTTCACACTGTCCTTTCAGAAAGCATCATAACCTTGTGCTGCACTTGTTATATAAACTTAAATTGATTTCTCTCTGCTTAACTAAACGTTATGCTAAGAATTCACACTGGCAGTAACATATCTCAGAAGTCTGTTCCCTGCTTTGAATGATAATTTTAGTTTATTAACAATGAGTTTGCTTTCCATTTTTTCTTTTTGTCATATTTGTGTGAATAATAGGTTTAAATTGAAACAAAACTTTTACTATATTTATCACATGGCCATTGTTCTTGGTCTATGTATAGCTCTTATGTTATCTGGTGAAGAATTCTTTTCTTGGGCCCACAGTACCGATTTGTGTCCTCAGATTGAAAGGTTTAAGAAACTCTGCTCTAGAGTGTAAACTCTCATCCCTGCACGGATCACTCTGAATGTTACACTGATCTGGGATGTCTCGTCCTGTGCCTAATCCTCCTTTTTCATTCAGTCTTGGGATAGGCACTAGAGGATCTTGTAAATCAGGTTTTGGGAAATTTAAAGGATTGATGAAATATAAATAATTAAGAATACAGTGTGTATGCCTGTTACAAAATCCAATAAAACACTAGCTTATAAATAGATTGGTATATTTTTAACTTTTGCCTAGGTATTGCAATGTTTCTTTTGAAGTGGACTAAACAGTAAGGAAAATGACTTTTACATTCACAAAGAAAAACTCCCATTTCCTCACCCAATTAATCATCCACATATTGTAACCAAACCTGAAAAGTGAAACTGAAAACCGTTTAAAAGTACTGCCAACCTGCTGTTTACTGGCTTCTTGATCCTGCTTGGCAGTTGCACCCAGAAATGCAGTACAGAATGTCTTCGCAGTTCTACACGCACACACACATACCCATGATGCATTCTTTCTGACCTGCACCTCAAGCCCTTCATTTTTATAGAGAACAAGATAACTACACAATGTTTCAGGCTGGATCGCATGCAGACGTGAGTGAAGAAACTCAAAACAGTCCAGTAAATGAATATACACATGTAGGTGGTTGGGTACAATGTATTGTGTGCTTGTTACGTGAAAGGTTTAGGGAGAAGCCGAGTTCTTGCTTAGTGCTCAGTATTTCTCTATCTGGGGTGAAGGCCTATAGACTACCTAACTGGCTGAGCTAAAGAATTTATTGAGCCTGGAAATGTAACGCTGTGGTAAAGTGCTGCTACTTTACATAGGAAACTATTACAATGGTTTGTGGCAAGAGCGAGTTTACATGCCAGTGGGATTTGAGCTCATGGCAAAATATCACAATGTCACAAACCTCTATCTCTGTGTCTGTTCGATGCCATTAACCCTGGCTAGCCCACAAGGAGATGCTTTTCTTTTTCTTGATATTCCAGCAGGTTGTATTCTACAGATTCCTACTCTGATACACACAAAGTGAGCCTCTTGTCTTTTACAGTGCATCCGGAAAGTATTCACAGCGCATCACTTTTTCCACATTTTGTTATGTTACAGCCTTATTCCAAAATGGATTAAATTCATTTTTTTCCTCAGAATTCTACACACAACACCCCATAATGACAACATGAAAAAAGTTTACTTGAGATTTTTGCAAATTTATTAAAAATAAAAAAACTGAGAAAGCACATGTACATAAGTATTCACAGCCTTTGCCATGAAGCTCAAAACTGAGCTCAGGTACATCCTGTTTCACCTGATCATCCTTGAGATGTTTCTGCAGCTTAATTGGAGTCCACCTGTGGTAAATTCAGTTGATTGGACATGATTTGGAAAGGCACACACCTGTCTATATAAGGTCCCACAGTTGACAGTTCATGTCAGTGCACAAACCAAGCATGAAGTCAAATGAATTGTCTGTAGACCTCCGAGACAGGATTGTCTCGAGGCACAAATCTGGGGAAGGTTGCAGAAAAACCTCTGCTGCTTTGAAGGTCCCAATGAGCACAGTGGCCTCCATCATCCATAAGTGGAAGACGTTCGAAACCACCAGGACTCTTCCAAGAGCTGGCCGGCCATCTAAACTGAGCGATCGGGGGAGAAGGGCCTCAGGGAGGTGACCAAGAACCCGATGATCACTCTGTCAAAGCTCCAGAGGTCCTCTGTGGAGAGAGGAGAACCTTCCAGAAGGACAACCATCTCTGCAGCAATCCACCAATCAGGCCTGTATGGTAGAGTGGCCAGACGGAAGCCACTCCTTAGTAAAAGTCACATGGCAGCCCGCCTGGAGTTTGCCAAAAGGCACCTGAAGGACTCTCAGACCATGAGAAACAAAATTCTCTGGTCTGATGAGACAAAGATTGAACTCTTTGGTGTGAATGCCAGGCGTCACATTTGGAGGAAACCAGGCACCGCTCATCACCAGGCCAATACCATCCCTACAGTGAAGCATGGTGGTGGCAGCATCATGCTGTAGGGATGTTTTTCAGTGGCAGGAACTGAGAGACTAGTCAGGATAAAGGGAAAGATGACTGCAGCAATGTACAGAGACATCCTGGATGAAAACCTGCTCCAGAGCGCTCTTGACCTCAGAGTGAGGCGACGGTTCATCTTTCAGCAGGACAACGACCCTAAGCACACAGCCAAGATATCAAAGGAGTGGCTTTAGGACAACTCTGTGAATGTCCTTGAGTGGCCCAGCCAGAGCCCAGACTTGAATCTGATTGAACATCTCTGGAGAGATCTTAAAATGGCTGTGCACCGATGCTTCCCATCCAACCTGATGGAGCTTGAGAGGTGCTGCAAAGAGGAATGGGCGAAACTGGCCAAGGATAGGTGTGCCAAGCTTGTGGCATCATATTCAAAAAGACTTGAGGCTGTAATTGCTTCCAAAGGTACATCGACAAAGTATTGAGCAAAGGCCGTGAATACTTATGTACATGTGATTTCTAAGTTTTTTTATTTTTAATAAATTTGCAAAAACCTCAAGTAAACTTTTTTCATGTTGTTATTATGGGGTGTTGTGTGTAGAATTCTGAGAAAAAAAAATGAATTTAATCCATTTTGGAATTAGGCTGTAACATAATAAAATGTGGAAAAAGTGATGCTCTGTGAATACTTTCCGGATGCACTGTATGCCTTGTTGTCTACCATTAGGCGTTTAGGTAACCCAGTATGTGCTACAATATGGAATGACCAAGCAGACTAGAAAGAAATTAATATAGTTAGGTGACAAAAGCCTGTTGTGTGGTTGCAGAAAATGTCAATGCATTGTCCAATATGCAGTTATCGGCCAGTATCTAAGGCTACCAAACATATTTTATGGAGTAGAGATACTGCATTTTCCTGTTTTTTTCCTGACATTATGCTTTTGGGTATACTGAGGAATGGTAAGCATGCAGTCTTTGATAGAGTGAGTTTCAGTTCTCTGTCTATTTACTGGATATTTGGAGTTTTTCTCTATTTACTCTGGCTTTGTTCTCTTGTCTCAAAAATGTACATCCAAAGGTAGCTACTGACATTACATAAGCCTGGTATGAAAGTGTTTGGCCTAACAATGCACAGACACCCCATCCAGAGCTGGTTCTTGCCTTACACCCTAAAGCAGCCTGTTGATGAGGTATCTGACTGAGTACCCTGACACTGTTTCCAGTTCATTGACATCAGCTTTTAATGGTCGCGTGAGTCTTGCTCACATGTGGTGCCATCTTTGTTTCAGGCTTTGTCAAGCCACCATTCTTCACTCAAATGGTCCGATAACCAAGCACTTGTGCATGCAACATGATGGCTGAAGAGATGCCCTTGTACTTCAAGATTATCTTTAGTTACCTGGCTGTCATATCAAATCACTCATCTCTCAGTAGCTGCCATCTTCTGAGATCCCTGCCTCCGTAATTGCTGCACATGCACTAAATTTACAAACAGCAATGTGAAACAGATGTGTTATGGTGAAGTCCAAAAGCACCACAGATTGCTTTGTAACAAGCTAAATCTTACATCACATAAGTTGTGGTTTGAGGGCACACCCTAAGTATATGTGAAACATATGTCACTTCTCAAATTTTTCTCTTTTCTTACTAACGATGGTAGTTTTTTGTAGGCAGTGAAATCATCACTGTTTTATCATAAATCAAAATGAGTATCCCACTGGATAGTGCATTAAAGTCTGGTTAACTGTGCATTGAATCATGGAGACATTTCCTTTTGGACTGTCTAGCTGCAGATAGCTGCAGAAGGTTGCAATATACTCCCGCAGTCATAGGTTAAGATTATACCTTGACTTTTATATACTGCCTGTGTTATAGATTTGTGGTTGGTCTCATTTTGTAGTCATTTTGGTGAGGGAGTTTAATGTCCCACATACATTGTGTCTGTGTTACCCCCTGTTGTCCTTATTTGCCATTCAGTTCCTTTTGCTTGCATGTAGAACAAATGTGTGTATTCATTTTTTGTTCTGTAATTTATTAGAACATTAGAACAGTCTAGATGAGAACAGGCCATTCAGCCCAACAAAGCTCGTCAGTCCTATCCACTTATTTCTTCCAAGAAAACATCAAGTCGAGTTTTGAAAGTCCCTAACGTCTTACTGTGTACCACACTACTTGGTAGCTTATTCCAAGTGTCTATCGTTCTTTGTGTAAAGAAAAACTTCCTAATGTTTGTGCAAAATTTACTCTTAACAAGTTTCCAACTGTGCCCCTGTGTTCTTGATGAACTCATTTTAAAATAACAGTCTCGATCCACTGTACTAAGTCCCTTCATAATTTTAAACACTTCAATCATGTCACCTCTAAATCTTCTTTTGCTTAAACTGTAAAGGCTCAGCTCTTTTAATCTTTCCTCATAATTCAACCCCTGTAGCCCTGGAATCAGCCTAGTCGCTCTTCTCTGGACCTTTTCTAGTGCTGCTATGTCCTTTTTATAGCCTGGAGACCAAAACTGCACACAGTACTCAAGATGAGTCCTCACCAGTGCATTATAAAGGTTGAGCAGAACCCCCTTGGACTTGTACTCCACACATCGTGCTATATAACCTAACATTCTGTTTGCCTTTTTAATGGCTTCTGAACACTGTCGGGAAGTCGACAGCTTAGAGTCCACTATGACTCCTAAATCCTTCCCATAAGGTGTACTCTCGATTTCACGACCGCCCATTGTGTATTCAAACCTAACAATTTTACTTCCTATGTGTAATACTTTACATTTACTGACATTAAATTTCATCTGCCATACATCTGCCCAAGCCTGTATGCTATCCAAGTCTTTCTGTAATGATATAACGGATTCCAAATTATCTGCTAATCCACCTGTCTTGGTATCATCTGCAAACTTAACCAGCTTGTTACTTATATTCCTATCTAAATCATTTATATATATTATAAGTAGCAGCAGCCCCAGCACTGCCCCCTGCTGGTCACCACTCTTAACATCAACCAGTTCTGATGAGGTTCCACGCACCATCACCCTCTGCTTCCTGTGTCTGAGCCAATTCTGCACCCATCTAAAAACATCACCCTGAATTCCAACTTCTTTTAATTTGATGCCCAACCTCCTGGCACCTTATCAAATGATTTATGAAAGTTCAGATAAATAATATCATAAGCTCCACTTTGATCATATCCTATAGTATCCTATGGTATTTTTATAGCCAGCATACTTGCAAAGATATGGATACTAATAATAGTTTACCAGTCCAGTTGTGCTATTTAAATGAATTAGGACATAAGAAATGTGTCAAACGAGAGGAGACCATTCAGTCCATCAAGCCCGTTTGTTTAGCTAATAGCTAAGCTGTCTCAACATCTCATGCAAATTCTTCTTAATGGTTGTCGAGGTTTCTGCTACAACTGCAAGTCTCAGGAGTTTGTTGCTGATTCCCACAACGATTTGCATAAAGAACTACTTCTTGGTTTGAGTCCTACATGCACTTCCCCTTAATTTCGACTGGTGTGTTCAAGTACACAATTCACCATTATGTTAAAAGAATTATCTAAAGACCTTAAGGGACAAGCTAAAATTATACAAAGCCTCATTTCTCTTTGTAAAAGGCAAATACTCTTGACGAAGGAGGAACCATTTTTATGAAAAGGCTCAGAAGTTCTGCTTTTTAAAATAATCAAAAATGAGTTCACATGCACTCCATATGCCATACCAGGTGTTGGATTTGCTATTAATGTCTAATATTCTAAATGGTGTTTGCTTTGTCCTGGTTCTGTTACATTAGCTAGTAATATTTGTCTTCAAACCTTTACTGAAATAAAGTTTGTGGGGTTATGAATAGTTAATGAACTAACAAGGGACAAAGTTTACACAGCATTCTGTGTCACAGCATGCATTTCATTTTAAGACCTGCTTTGTCATTAGATCTTATTCAGACAGTCTGTTCCGGCCATGTCTGGTTTTTGGCCGTCTTCTTTCATTCTTTAGCCTAGTGTTGTGTAAGCATTTGAACATTAAAGGTCAAGTTCTCCACCGCCTTTATACCCTCGGCTGTTTCTTCAGCTGGTCGGGTGAGCCTTGTGCAGTGTACTAAAATATGGTAAGTGGAATGCCTGCACTTACTGTTTGATGACATACTGATGTACCATTTCATTAAAACAATTTAGTCGTCGAAGCCCATAAAGTGTAAGGTGCCCTCACTCTGTTTATTCAGGGCCCTTTGTTTTATGAAAAACAAAATACTATAATCATATACATAAAGTGTAAGCCCTTTTTAAAATAGTAGTTCTTAATGTGTTATTTTACTTTGAAATATGAATGCATTCACTGCAAATGTTTGAGCAGATCTGATTACTATATATTCATTTTGAGTGAAATTCTTCTAGAAAGGGATAAGCGATGTAAAATGCACTTATACAGTTAGAACGTTTAGCAAAAATACTGTCCGAGCTTGCTCAAAAAGTTTATGCACTTACCAAATTACAGTATTAATAATTATAACTGAGCAGGCAAATTTTAAAAGATCATTATGTTCATTTTACAAATACATGTAGAAATATGTAATGATTTTGATTTTATGATATTAAAACTACTAGAACTTACAATATAAAATAAGTAAAAACAGTGAATTTCAATATGGGAACATTTTGGTGTGCAATTGTTCACATTGTTGTTACATTTTTTTTTCCATCAATAACATCTTTAATACACTTAAAGCGTGTTGAATATCACTTGAATTAATGTTGAGTGAAGGTGCAAACTTTACTTAGCAAATGGAAGTGGCGACTCTGTTACCAGCAGGAGGCGCTATGACAGGAGCTCAGGGTTTTATTGGGCACTTTAACAAATCATGAAGGTCAGCAGAGAGCCCATCGTTGCTGGAAGTGCCAGGCATCCCCCACATTGACAAAAGGCAATGTGGAAAATATGGCTGTGCACCTATTTAGCATTCTATTTAGCATTCATTAGATTCTTTCTGTGGTGCAGATGCTCTGGCGGTGCAGGAACCACTAGATTAACCAGAGGGAGCTCTTCACCTTTTGCTTCCAGGCTTCTATATGGTGTCCACACCTAGAAAGTAGTTGATAGAGTTTTACAGTTATAGTGGCCCTCCTACAAAGTATAACACCAAAGAGACCAACATAACACAGAGGCGTTATTTATTAAAAAGTAACAAATGGTTGTAGGAAGAACATAAAATAGCAAATAAAGTTAAAACCACAGGGTTCAAATCCTGAGTACAGCTGTCTGCCTCACATGTTAGATGGTTTTTGTGCCCCACCATGGGACATTTTACTGCCTTCTGTCAAACTGCTGGTCTTTTAACCTTTTTTGAGCCCTCTGTAAAACCATGCCCCTCTTTGTTTTGGTATAAGGCAGGATAGGCATCATTGGCACAAGCTGAGTAATTGGCAACCATAGACCCTCGTGCAAGCATTTCAAGTTTCCTCCTTAGTTCCACTTTTCTAATACAAATGAGCAGAGTATATAGTTAAAGATTTCATTTGGTGGACTGACTAGCCCTTTCAGTTTTACTACATGGAATCCATTTCAGGATGATCAAGACCAGAAAACACTTGCCGTGTCAATGTCCATAATTTTTCCCAGCATTAGTTAATCTGTTCCATCAAAATGTTAAGTACACTGCTGCCTGCAAAGACTTTCATCTCTCTTCGTATCACCGGCTTAATCTTTGTTTAATAGAACTGATCAAGTGTTTAGCTGTCCTTCTATCAACTGTCATATCGATTCATGCCAGTCAGTATTTATTCAGTAATGTGTTCTGTATTGTTCTTTTCTGTTATTGTATGTACTGTAATGTTGTGATTATGTTAGTGTGACATATTGTGCTATGTATTTTTGTTTTTGTGCTTGGCAGGTACATTGCCTTCAGAAAGTATTCATACCCCTTCACTTTTTACACATTTATGTTTCAGCCGTGTCCTAAAATCATTTACGTTTGTTTTCTCCCCACATCAAGCAACACTCGGTACCCCCGAATGACAAATCAAAAACAAAATTTTACAATTTTTTCCAAATGTATTAAAAGCAAAAATCTGAATATAGCATTAACTTTGTTTAGTCTGGACTAGTCTGGACTTTGATGAAGCACCTTTGGCAGCAATTCTGGAGTATTGTTTGGTGTGCCTTGATAAGTTTCTCAAACCTGGATGTGGGAATTTTTCTCCACATATCCTCTCAAGCCATTTTCAGGTTTCTTTGGAGATGTTTGTTTCGCTTGAAGTCTGGACTGTGGCCGGGGTACTCAAGAACATTCACAAAGTAAACCCTAGGCCATGGGTTCCCAACCGTTTGGACGTCAAGTACCACCTGTGGTTAAGTGAGTTGCGTTGCGTACCACCCGCACCTTGTTGAAAGGGAGGGAGAGCTGTAGGGGGGGGGGGGTTCAGGTCTAAACCGCCCTGAAATCTGAATAAAAGTTAAAGAATTGGAAGAAATTATGCATAAAATTAATGAAAAAATTTGTGCATGTACATAAATTGATAAATTCCGCCCCGAAACTAAATCCTGCCTTCGGCCTCTATGTGACGCAGTTACCGAAGACGAAATGGTATCGGCTTTGTGCTTAGATCTAGTGACTACGATGCGATACAGTGGCAGAGCACGTACAGTGGTGTGAAAAACTATTTGCCCCCTTCCTGATTTCTTATTCTTTTGCATGTTTGTCACACAAAATGTTTCTGATGCATCAAACACATTTAACCATTAGTCAAATATAACACAAGTAAACACA
>JANRMT010062846.1:29323247-29335949 GCA_026402145.1 Polypterus bichir lapradei | reverse complement strand
TAAAGGATAAAGATGGAAACGTACTCACAAGCGAGAATGTGTTGAGCAGATGGAAAGAGTACTTTGAGAGGCTGATGAATAAAGAGAACGAGAGAGAGAAGAGGTTGGATGATTTGGACATAGTGAATCAGGAAGTGCAACGGATTAACAAGGAGGAAGTAAGGACAGCTTTGAAGAGGATGAAAAATGGAAAGGCCATTGGTCCAGATGACATACCTATGGAAGAACAGAGGTGTCTAGGAGAGATGGCAGTGGAGTTTTTAACCAGATTGTTTAATGGAATCTTGGAAAGTGAGAGTGCAGGACTGCAGTAACTACAGGGGAATAAAATTGATGAACCACAGCATGAAGTTATGGGAAAGAGTAGTGGAAGCTTGGTTAAGAAGTGAGGTGATGATTAGTGAGCAGCAGTATGGCTTCATGCCAAGAAAGAGCACCACAGATGCAATGTTTGCTCTGAGGATGTTGATGGAGAAGTTTAGAGAAGCCCAGAAGGAGTTGCATTGCGTCTTTGTGGACCTGGAGAAAGCATATGACTGGGTGCCTCGTGAGCAGCTGTGGTATTGTATGAAGAAGTCAGGAGTGTCAGGAGTTGTACAGGATATGTATGAGGTGAAGTGTGACAGTGGTGAGGTCTGCGGTAGGAGTGACGGATGCATTCAAGTTGGAGGTGGGATTACATCAGGGATCGGCTCTGAGCCCTTTCTTATTTGCAATGGTGATTGACAGGTTGACAGACGAGATTAGACAGGAGTCCCCATGGACTATGATGTTTGCTGATGACATTGTGATATGTAGCGATAGTAGGGAGCAGGTTGAGGAGACCCTGGAGAGGTGGTTATATGCTCTAGATAGGAGAGGAATGAAGGTCAGTAGGAATAAGACAGAATACATTTGTGTAAATGAGAGGGAGGTCAGTGGAATGGTGAGGATGCAAGGAGTAGAGTTGACGAAGGTGAATGAGTTTAAATACTTGGAATCAACAGTACAGAGTAATGGGGATTGTGGAAGAGTGGTGAAAAAGAGAGTGCAGGCAGGGTGGAATGGGTGGAGAAGAGTGTCAGGAGTGATTTGTGACAGACAGGTATCAGCAAGAGTGAAAGGGAAGGTCTACAGTATGGTAGTGAAACCAGCTATGTTATATGGGTTGGAGACGGTGGCACTGACCAGAAAGCAGGAGACAGAGCTGGAGGTAGCAGAGTTAAAGATGCTAAGATTTGCACTGGGTGTGATGAGGATGGATAGGATTAGAAATGAGTACATTAGAGGGTCAGCTCAAGTTGGACGGTTGGGAGAAAAAGTCAGAGAGGCGAGATTGCATTGGTTTGGACATGTGCAGAGGAGAGATGCTGGGTATATTGGGAGAAGGATGCTAAGGATAGAGCTGCCAGGGAAGAGGAAAAGAGGAAGGCCTAAGCGAAGGTTTATGGATGTGGCGAGAGAGGACATGCAGGTGATGGGTGTAACAGAACAAGATGATGAGGACAGAAAGATATGGAAGAAGATGATCTGCTGTGGCAACCCCTAACTGGATCAGCCGAAAGAAGAAGAAGAAGAAGTAGTTCAGTAGTCTTCCCAGTCACTTAATCTGAATCCAGAAGAACACCTTTGTTCTGTGTGGTAGAACGGGAGATTCACAGTATGATTGTGCAGCTGAGAAATCGGCAGAAATAGCATGAGGATATCATGTCGACATGGAGCAGAATCTCAAAGGAATTTTTCCCACATCTTGTGAAATCCGTGCCATGAAGAATTGCTTTGTCAGCTAAAGGAGGCCCTACCGAGTATTAGAATAGTGGTCCTAAGAATGTGCTCTGTGAGTGTATGTGGCTGATTTGCTAGTAGTTTCTGCCTTTAGAAATCTAACTGATGTTGTGAAGTGAGTACTGTATAGGATTTCCTCTGTGAACTGTGTTTGTGTTAAGTTAAATATCAGACCCTCACTTGTGTCCAGAGTAAATGTAACATGGTAAATGTTTGACCTTTCAAAACAGATGCTCAGTACTGAGTGCCACTCAGATTACTTGTTGCACAAATGCTACAGAAAATGTGAAATTAAAGGAAACTCATCATCATAAGGATTAGCAATGCTCCTTCCACTCAACATGGCAAATAAGTGTTAGTGTGTTGTGTCTTCTAGTGAGACGTATGCATAAATGACAAGTAAACCATGAAACCTTTTTTTTTTTTGTTTTTAAACAATTTCTAGACCCTTTTATTTGGAAGTGTTTTTTGGCAATCAAAAATGCTGTAGTACTTAAAAAGGTTTTTACGTTTAAGTACATTTTTCCAGTTATTTTGTTTAAGTAACTGTACTAATTTTGTTTTGAAGGTGTTGTTTCATCCGAATAGTGGAGCAGCTGGCAAATTTGGGGATCTCCAAACTGTCCGACTGGAGAAGTACAAAGCTTTTTATATTACAGGTAAAATATATTGTTGTTTGTAGTAGTGATAAAAAGTGAACACTTGAACCAACAGCCTGCCTTTTTATTTTGCTTAGCTTTTGAGTAGTAGACACAAATATTTGGGGTGTATGAATTATATGGTACTTTTATTTTAAAAACTTTAATTTTGTCCTGGGAAGAGAAGCTAGGCAAGAAGTGCAGAACAGACTGTTTCACTGGATTTGAAAGTGTTATGAAGCCACACTTCTGAACATGTTTATGGTCTCTACCAGTTGAATAAAAGCATTTATAATTTTAAGTGGAAAAATTGTATGCTTTGTGCATGTGGAGCCTGTGTGAATTCTGTGCATTGCTATTTTCCACTCCTTTTCTGACAGGTTGAGTGAGAGATCTTTTTCCCACTGTACTCTGTAAAAAGGTTTTATATATTATGGAGATACTGTCCAAGTCCTCAAGACTGATCAATATTTTTTCTGCCGTAGAGGTAGGTGGGAGGTGAGGAAAATTGGGCAGGTTCTGTTTAACAACGTTTGTAATTTGACGGTAGTGAAAGAAATGTGTTGCTGGAAAGTTACATTTAGAGTGTAATTTAATCCCAAATGTTTTCTAGACATTAAAAACTGCGTACATTCGAGAGGGTAGAAAAAGGTGGTTCTCGTGCAGAGGTGCCACAGTAAAAGCTTCTCTATCTTAAAATACTTTCTACATTGGTTCCATATTCTGAATGAGTGAAGCACAATTGGGTTGTTAGTATATTGGCGATAACTTGTATTAATTGGGGTGCAAAGCAAGGAATATAAAGAGGTACTGCAGGATTTTATTTCTATTGTGGACCAAGCCTGTGTATGGTCATCTATTTGTGTCAGTGTCCATGTTTTTATAGCTTGTATATTAGCCGCCCAGTAATAAAACTGAAAGTTAGGTAGAGCCATGCCACCTTCCGTCTTTGGTCTTTGTAGGGTTGCCCTTTGGATACGTGGACGTTTTGAATTCCAAATAAAGGAGGTTATGGTTGAATCTAATTCCTTAAAAAATGATCTATTGATGTATATTGGAATGTTTTGAAATGAAAAGAGAAGCTTAGGAAGGATATTCATCTTAACAACGTTGATTCTTCCAGCTAAAGTGAGATGAAGGGTTGACCATCTATGCAAGTATTGCTTAATTTATTCCATACAGATGGCAAAATTTTGTTGATAAAGAGCTTTATGTTTACTTGTGATGTTTACCCCATGGTATTTAAACTGATCTGTGATGATAAAAGGGAAGTGTCTAATCTAATGTTGTGTGTTTGAGAATTAGTGCTGTTAGGACCGCATACACAGTATTTTGTCAATCTGATATATACAGTACCATATCATCTGCATATTGAGAAACTTTCTGTTCCAGTCCTTCTCTGATAACCCCCTTTATCTCATAAACATTTCGACAGTGAACTACCAGTGGTTCAATGGTGATTGCAAAAAGCAGTGGCAACAAGGGGTATCCTTATCTGGTACCACGTTCTAGTTTAAAGTATTCTGAAATAATGTTGTTAATACAAACCGAAGCTTCTGGATTGGTATACAGTAGTTTGATCCATACACAAATGTTCAGGCCAAACACAAATTTCTCCAGTGTAGTGAAGAGGTAGTTCCATTCCACCATATCAAATGCTTTTTCTGCATCCGATAATATCTCCAGGGTGTTTGACTTTGTGGGTGAATATATTACATTAAACAGGCATCGAAGATTGGAAGCTTAAGTGTCTGCCTTTAATAAATCCAGTTTGGTCTTGTGATATTACCGAAGGCAGCACTTTCTCCATCCTTCTATCTAGGACTTTGGAGAGTATCTTAACATCATTATTCAGAAGTGAAATTGTGTGACGATGTGGGTTCTGGCTTCACGCTCCCATCTGATTTTTGGGAGCCCTTGAACCCAACACCGTCGGTAATGTTACCGATGAGCTAGTCAGTGAAGGCAATAACAATCGAGCAAGGGGATGGTACAAAGAGTGCAGAAGTGCTTTTATTTAAAAGACAATCAAAACAAAAACAAAGTGTCCATAAAGTGCAGTGCTTCAAAAATTCAATAAATAATCCATAAAAAGGAACGTGGAGGTAAAATCAATAAATAGAAAAAACAATCCTTAAAACCAGAGGTTAAAAATGTTTCTTTGGAAGCAGTCTTTTAAAATCAACAACAACAAGCCCGGTGTTTCTTCTGTGCTAGCGTCTCACCTGCTTATCCCGCTTGGGCTTAGCAGCAGGCGAGACACTCTCTGCAGCTGCCCTTTTTCCATTACACATTCAAACGAGACTGGAGACCTCCCGATCCCTGGCTTCGGTCTGGCACTCATCCCAGTCCCTGACATTTGGTTCACACCAACGGCCAGGACGCACACGTTGGGGAATCCACTACCAAGCCTCACGACTCCCGCTGCCTTTCCGGCCTTCCGCGGCCAGTCATCTTTCCCAGGTCACTCCCGTTACCTGCTCGCTCAGCAGGGCGACTTCCAACTCCTACGCCTGGGTGTAGGCCTAACACCCAGGCCCTCGCAGCTGCCCACGAGCGCTCGTTCGCTCGCTCACCCACACGCTACGTGTGTGTCTCTCTCTCTCTCTCTCTCACCGTCCTGCTTCCTTATTCGCTCCCAGTAACCACCGTCCTCTTTCTCTTTTTTCTTTCGTTCTTTTTCTTCCTCCTAACCAACTCGCGCTTCTTTTTTATAATGCGAGGGGCCATAGCAGCTGTAACAAATTAGCCACGGGAATAATCACGGATGTGGGCAGTTCCTCACCTGTGCACTCGGTGAGAAACGCCCACACCTCAAATCGCCCCGCGGCTTGCTACAACCACTACGCCCCCTCACGAAACCGTGAGCGCAGTGATCATTTATTTAAATGGCCTTTGCTCAGCGAGCTGTGGACCCATAACACCACAAATTGGTCTGTATGATGCACATTATAATAAGTCCTTATTTTGTTTAGGAAAGTCGGTAATTAGTGCTTGGCGAAAAGTTTGAGGTAGAATTTGATTGTCTCTAGCTTCTGTAAATGTTGCTAATAGAAGTGGAGCTGGCTGAGTTGAGATTTTTGTATAAATTTCGGCAGGGTAGGCATCGGGGCCTGCTGCTTTCCCACTCTGAAGTGAGTTTACAGCATCTAGTAATTCTGATAGTGCCAAAGGTTTATCCAATTCCACTATTTGTGGTATCTGTAATGCATCCAGAAATGCAGTAGATTGTGTGCTGTCTTCTTTAAACTCAGTAGAATATAGGATTTATAGTAGTCTCTAAATGTATGCATTATATTTTTATGGTCAATAATTTTGTCTCTGTTTGTGTTGGTGATTGCTGGAATTGCATTGCGAACTTCTTGCTTGTGGATTTGTTGGGCTAAGATCTTATTAGCTTTCTCTCCATGTTCATAATAATGATGCCTTGATTTAAAAATTAGTTGTTCAGTTTCTTTAGTTCTGAATGCAGAGCCTGCCTTTTCCCATGAAGTGCCTCACTTGGACACCTGACATGTTCTTGGTCTATTCTAGTAATTTTGCTGATTAACTCTGACGCCTTCTTGGTTTCCAATTTATTTCTGTAGGAAAGAAAGGAGATAATCTGTCCTCTTAAGAATGCCATCAGGGTTTACCTCTGAGGATGTATTTCTCTCTTAAAAAAATATTGATTTGCTTGGATATAATTCTGTACAGTTCTCATCTGCTAATAAAAGTGGATTAAGATGCCATTTTCCATTAACTCTTCTGGACTTCTATGTGTGTTTCATTCTTTCCGTGTGTCTTACTGAGTTTGTGTTCAGTGTGGGGTCAAGGGAGGGTTTGTATTATATATTAACTTTGTGCTGAACCTTTTCTTTTTATTATTACTTTCCGCCAGATACTTTTGGGGCTGAATGTTATGTCGGGGTTGTTTGGGGTATGATATATATATTGTTTGGAGTTTGTTCATTTCTATTTTTATTAATATATACTTATTTTTGATCGTCGATTGGGGGAAGTTTATTTCGAAGAAGTACGGCTTGTCGGGCCTAACGTCCTCAACTAGCCAGGCCACTGGTCTTGGTGGTGTAGCTGCCAGTTTTGGAGTGCGAGTCGGCTGTTACATATTTAGGTAATACTTTTATCCTGACTGGCTTAGAGATCATGAGCGCTTGTTGCAAATGTTTCACCATTTGTTCTTTTGGAGCAGTGAGAAATCAAACGCTATGCTGATCATCAGTGATGGGGTAGTTTTCTGATTTAAAGTGCGTTAGGCCGTATGTTTTCTGTTTGATGTTAGATAATCATTTAATGCAATACATTGCGCAGGTTTGGAGAACGGACATTTTGCAGTGAAAGTTAAAAATATCCCTGGTATTATTAATATGCCGCCCTTAAAGTCCTGCTGTTGATGTTATTTTCTGCATACAACGAATTCAGTCCACTCCAAGTGGGTGAGTTATGGGCCTCCTGGGCCAGCCTTACAGTCTGTCTAGTTTTATGAATAAACTTGTTTCTGATGTGAATTACAAGCTGAACATGAAACTTTAAATGTGAATTACATGGGGCCTTTTATAGAAGCATGCAGTTTGTTTTTCTCCCTCTCCCATTTTCACATGGCATTTCAAGATAAATTTTAGAAGACAAGCTCAAACCTCTGTGATTTAGTTTTTGTAGGGGAGTATTTCTTTGGTAAGTCTGTGTACCCCTCTAATTTATGTTTTGTTCCTCTAAGGTTACGACAAACTAACTTACAGTAGCTGGCTAGTTGATTTTTTTTATTATTATATTTTTATTAATTTTATTGCAATCCATACAATTCAATCAAGTTTTTACAAAAAGAAAAACTGAGTTAAGGCTTGTAAACATACCTAAATTAATAAATTCTCTGTGCTTTATGAGCTTATTTTAAAATATTACTGATTAGAGTCTGCCATGTTTTGAAAACAGTCTGTACGGATCCGCTAACTGAGTATTTGATTTTTTTCCAATTAACACATCGGTTTCCCACTGACTTAAAAGAGGAGGGTTTGGGTTCTTCCAGTTTAGCAGAATACGTCTGTGTGCCAGAAGTGAAGTGAATGCAATCACAATTTGTTTGTCATTCTCCAGTTTAAGCCCCTCTGGAAGAACCCCAAACACAGCTGTTAATGGGTTAGGAGGGATTGTGAGTCCAAGGCTGTCTGAAAGGTAATTGAAAATTTTTGTCCAGAATAATGTTAATTTAGTGCAGGCCCAGAACATGTGGCCCAGTGAGGCTGGAGCTTGATTGCAGCGTTCGCAGGTTGGATCATGCCCTGGAAACATTTTGGAGAGTTTTAGATGAGACAGATGTGCTCGATATATAATTTTGAGTTGTATAATTGTATGCTTTGCACATATGGAGCTCGAATGAATTATCTGCATTGCTACTTTCCACTCTTTTTCTGATATATTAATTGAGAGATCTTTTTCCCAGTGTCCTCTTGAATCTTTGAAAGGGAGGGATTGTAAAATGATTTTATATATTGTAGAGATGGTGTCTGAGTCCTTGAGATTGAGCAATATTTTTTCCAGCATGGATGAGAGTGCAAGATGAGGAAAATCGGGCAGGTTCTCTTTAACAAAGTTCCTGATTTGAAGATGGTGAAAGAAATGTGTAGCTGGAATGTTAAATTTGGAATGTAATTGTTCATAGGATGCAAAGACGTTGTCTATATTAAGATCTCTAAGCAAGTTAATTCCACATTTTTTCCAGATATTATAAACTGCATATGTTTGCGAAGG
The DNA here is from genome assembly GCA_026402145.1 of Polypterus bichir lapradei. Classification (NCBI taxonomy): domain Eukaryota; kingdom Metazoa; phylum Chordata; class Cladistia; order Polypteriformes; family Polypteridae; genus Polypterus; species Polypterus bichir. The sequence goes on along the minus strand of JANRMT010062846.1, from coordinate 29,327,799 downwards.
TTGAAAGAGGTGGTCCTCTTGCAGAGGTGCCACAGATAGAAGCTTCTCCATCTTAAAATGCTTTCTACATTGGTTCCATATTCTAAGTGAGTGAAGCACAATTGGGCTATTAGTGTATTGCTGATAACGTGTGGTTATTGGAGTGCAGAGCAGGGAGTACAAAGAAGTACTGCAGGATTTTACTTCTATTGCAGACCAAGCTAGCTGGCTAGTTGTTAACCAGGCTTCTTATTGTTTTGCATCGTGAAGTACAAGCATCATCAGATAGGCAAGTAAGCTTTTTGTTCCGACTCTGAATACCCCACCATATTAATATTTTTTGAATGCATGTTGTAGTCCATGGTTGTTAAATATCTTTGATAGTTAGCCTGACACCGACAACTTAGTTGCTGTTCATCATCTTTCAAAGATGACTTGCATTCTAAACCTAATGCTGTTTCAAAAGTTTTAAAAGACATTATAAATGGAGTATTTGTTGTGAATTGTGTGTATATGTGAGGTTTAATTTATGCAGATACATGTCAAAACACACTACAAAATAAAAAATCTCAATATATAATATAAATTGCGACTTTTGTGTGTCAAGTTGCACAAGCTCATTTCGAGCCTCTTTTTGTGTGTGTGTAAAGTTTTATAATTGACTCCCCTGGAGTCCTCATATTGTAACTCCGTTTTAGCAGTAGGACACCTCAAGCCTGAAGCAACAAAGTAAAAATGTGTTTAACTGAATCTTGCCTTAGCGATATTTTTCACATTTTACAGCAATACTTTATTTTTAATTTCAGCATAGTCACCATTTTTTCAATTCAAGATGTTACATGATTTATTCAATCCGCTTCTTACCTCAAAATATTACAAGACTTATTTATATCTTGCAATACTGACAATAAATGTGACATTTTTTTTCCTAGGTGTGATTCAAGCGTGCAGTCCTGCAGCAATGAAAAGATTTTATGTAGACTTGTTGTTAGGGAAAATTCTCAATAAATAAAGAAGAGACTTGAGTCATCGTTAGAAATGAAATTCCAGATGGACGTCCTTTATTACATTAGCGCCAGTGGAGCCTCCAGGTGCTCTTGTTCAGTGCAACGTGGCACACTGAGCTATGCTAAGAGATCGGCCTCTTTTGTCAGTTAGGTCCATTTCATCCACTAGCTAGAAAGCATTTCAGTTACGCTAATCAGCTCAGAGACAAATGCCATATTTCTGAAACACCTCCATGCTATTCAGTACCATCTAAATGTCCTGGAACTATTGCTCATTTAAAAATCTTAAATAAGTATCTGGTTCAAAGAATGAGAAATCTTGTATGTAAAAAACAAAAATGATGTCCGCATGTTATAGTTTAACAGGCAGGCAGTTTAAGCCACTTTTTCTTTACACTTGCCTACCCAGAACCTCACACACACACTGCTACTCCAGATTCAGCTCAGATGAAGTCAGCCGTACTGTATGTGGTGCAAACACTTCACTAGCCACAAATGTGGGACTTCTGTCATGAACAGGCGAGTTTAAACTTCTGTAACTTCATCGTATTATTTTAATAGGATGCTTGGATTCCCACAACCATGATCTGGTGGAGGAGAGCAGATTCACAAAGTGGATGGAGAATGGGAGTTTTGAGGAAAACAGACTCATGTGCTGTGTTCTTGATACCTTTTATGAAATGCTCAGAGTAACTGGGAGGTGGTGTTTTCAGGGAGACATCCTCCTGTTGTTTCTAATGAGAGTAGGCCCTACATTGCCTACTACCTTGAATTTGTACCTATACGGCCAAAAGATCATTTGTGAGGTCAGGTACTGAAGTTGGGCGAGAAGACCTGGCATTCCAACTCATACCAGAAGCGTTCAGTAGGGCTGAGGTCAGGGCTCTGTGTAGGCCACTGGAGTTTCTCCATTTCTAAATGCACAATCACGCTGGGACAGAAACGGGTTTTCCTCAAACTATTTCTACTAAGTTGGACCTGCACAACTTAACTAAAATGTCTTTGTATGCTGTAGCAGTATACGTTCCCTTCACTGGAACCAAGGGGCTTAGCCCAAACCTGAAAAACACCATTGTTCCTTCTCTACCAAACATTACAGTAGGCACTGTGCGGTCCAGAAAGTAGTGCTCTGCTGGCACATGCCAAGCCCCAGAATTATCCATCAGACTACCAGATAGTGAAGTCTGATTTATCACCCCAGTGTCCACTGCTTCAGTCCAGCGGTGGCATACCTTACACCAGTCTAGCCAGTGACTGGCATTGGGCATAGTGATCTTCGGCTTGTGTGCAGCAGCTCAGCCATGTAAACCCATTTCAGGAAGCTCCCAACACGGAGTTCTTGTACTGACATTGCTCCCGAGGCAGTTTGTGAGGATAGGCGGTTTTTACACGCTATGCACAGTTTGTATGGTCTGCCCCTTCATGGCTAAGCTGTGGTTGCTCACACCTACAGTGGACCAGGGTGGATCTGGCAGAGCAAAAAAATGACACGCTGACTTGTGGCAGGGCTGGCATTCTATGACAGTTTGAAGCCAAGCTCTTCAGTGCGGCTCATGTTTGTCATTGATTGACTAGGGGTTTGATTTTATGCACTTGTTAATAATGAGTGTGGCCTTAACACAGCATCTCAATCATTTGGACCGGTATCCACATGCTTTTGGCCATATGGTGTATTAAACTCTATCCATTTACAGATTGTAATATGAAGAAAACAGAGATTTCCAGATAAGGTCCAAGTTTGATTTTTACTGCTCATTGATTTTGGCTTCAGTGAGTGGTGGTGACGTATCGCATAGTTGTCAGACAGGCAAGTGAAGAGTTTTTGGTTACTTTGTGTACATCACAATAAATATGAGCTTTGATTTGATGCCTGAATGTACGCCAGACAGGTCAGTGCTGGGAATTCTGTGTTCTGACTGGACTGCAGGTTATTATAACAAACAAAAGATCCTTTTGTTAAATGAATACAACACTGAGACATCATCGTCCTTGAGGTCTGAGTGTGTAACGTACACCGCCTCCCCAGGAATGGGCTGACGTACCAGTCAGGGGTGGCGCACACTGCTTCAGAGACACAAAGGCTGACTAAACTGATAATGCAACAATATGGTAACTGCAAATGTTGTACTTTTATTATCATATACTATACAAAGTAACATGCATTTGCAAGAAAAAGTACTTTCCATAATATTGTATGTGTCATACCTAAATGTGCATTATTAGTAACGGTGTGAATTTATATAAGGAGTTCAGTGTAGCTTTCCAATTCAAATTCATTCACCTTATGTCCAAAAACATCACATTTAAAGTTTCAAAAATGCTACATGTGTACCAGTGACTGTACCAGATAATGTGCTGCTTATTTTCTATCTCTGTCTACTAGGAAACACGCAGACCTGTGGTCCTCAGATAAAGGTGGTTCATGTAGAGCAAGCTGACATTTTCCACTTTGGCTTGCATTCTCTATCCTGTATGAAGCCCTGTTACAGAGTTCCTCGTCACCGTCAGAGATCAGTAAACCACAATGCTTACTGTTGATCATGAATTCTGAGGCTGGGGGGCTCTCAAACAACAGGGCCTGTTAAAGTCCTCTGAAGCATTCCCTGTCTGATTGTGGGCCATACCAGAAATAGTTGTTGTATATGTACCGTGTTCTGGGGGATTATCAATAGGTGGGCTTGTGAGGACTGAGTTTTTATATTACAATAAACGTTTCCACGCACCAGTGAGATGCTCAGCACATAGCTCCACTCTTATTGTTCTTCTTATGATGGTGTTCATTGTCTCATTATTGATTTCTGCAACGTGCTTTATGTTCAGGAGATGTTGCTGCTGCTCTTTTCCTTTCTGCCATGTCACCTTCTTAGGTAGGTAGCCATAAGGAAGTTATGGAGCTTGTCACTGTCACATTTTTTGCTTCTAGCCCCACGACAGACAGAAACAACCCTTAGCATTTTATATATTTACTAGCCACGGTACCTTTCAGAGTCAAGTAGTAGAATAACTAAAAACTATTTTCTATCTCTTGCCCTATGTGTACCTGCAGTGCCTTTCCTCTGCATTTGCGTGTGTGAACGCCTCATCACCAGTGCTGTCTGTCAGGCGCGTCCCTGTAAAGCCTGCTTCTCCGACTCTTCTCATTATTTTCAAGGCGCCTTTCTTGACTTCTGTCCACTTTTATATTTTCCGTGCTTGAAGGCAACTCAATGAGCACACCTCATATCCCTTTACTCCTCCTCGTGCATCTCACAATCACACTTCCTCATTCATCACATCACCAAAACCACTCTGAGTTAATAAAAGAAAATATATTGGACAGAAAAAGAGAATGATAGAGGGAATGCTTATCTCGCTCGAATCCATTAACCATTCTGCTGATCTGCCCTCTTTAATGCAGTAAACTGAGAGCAGGAATAAATCACGTAAATAAATACATTCTGTACAACAGCTATAAAGAGGGCATGCTGGCCTCCCAGGACCAGAGTTTCAGACCCCCATAGTGACAGTCAGTGGACTCCAATGGGATTAGTACTTCCTCTCTCAGTGTTTCTTTGTATTTTCTCTAA
>JANRMT010062846.1:29271510-29322847 GCA_026402145.1 Polypterus bichir lapradei | reverse complement strand
ACTGGGACCTGGGGATAAGGAACATGAAGTTTAGACAGACAGAACCATACAAGACAGATATGAAAAGCGATAGATAGATAGATAGATAGATAGATAGATAGATAGATAGATAGATAGGGCAACATTGATGGATAAATAGACCTTTTATTTGTCCACATGGGGGAAATAAATTCATCTGTCTAAATCATTTTCTTATTGCTTTAGAGTTATTGTATGTTTGACTAGTTTTAGTGCATTGCCATGGATAAAGTCATCTGATAAAGAAGAAAAAATAAACCGTGACTAGAAGTTAACAGCAGTTATTAGGTATCCGTGTGACTCCAGTGGCCTTATCCCCTTTCAGTTATTAGGCAGGGAATTCCCAAACTCTTGTTTTGTCTTCAATCTCCAGGTAAGATGGGCTATCAAAGCTCAGGGCGTTGCTCTGTCTATCCCCCCCCACCTCTACACCCACTAATTCAGTTTGCCTTTCCACTTTGCTGATTCCACTCCTGCTCCTGAATTGTATGCCATGCTGCTAAGTGCAGCAGCTAATTTCTTAGCAATTCAAAAGGTTTGGCTGTGAGATTTGTTGCCTGCTGCAGAGATTTGACAGCATAAAGGCCTCCTCTAGAAGTCCAGGTTGTCAGTATGTGCAATTTACATTTGTTCATCGTACAGTACATATATACACAATGTAAAGATTTTTTTTTATGGTAAAGGTAGATTCTTCAGAATGTAATTTCTGCCCATCCAAGTTGCCTGGCACCATTATGCATGACTTTTTAGAGTGCCCCAGGGTGGTGGAATTGTGAAGTCTTGTTGCTAGTGCCCTGGCCTCCATTCTGGATATTCAAATACCTGTATTTAAACGTCTACTAGTGTATCAGTGGAAAGACTCAAATAATGTAACCTTTGGTCATTGGAAGTTTTCTTTTTATAATCTGATGTTTTTAGAAGGTTCAGCTTCAAGAATTAATGAGGCATCAGAAAACAATATTAAAAAGTGAGAGGCTATCACTAAGAAAATCAACAGTCAGCCGTGCTGTGTTTGAGGTTTTTGTTTCGATTAGGACTTGCATGTTATGGTAATTGGCTGTCATGGGCGAGCGGGCATTTTGGGGTTGGGGACATATAGGGTGGTCCAGATCTAATTATGCAATTTTCATTACGCTATAACTTACTAAGTTTATTACATAGAAAATCACCCGAAAAATCCCGGACCATCGAGAAGTGTACGAACTGACAAAATGAAGAATCGTCTTCACGCCAAACTGGAATCGTCCCCGCATAAATCAAAGTCATCCAGATGATCTGGATCTGCATAATTAGATCTGGACCACCCTGTAGATTCTTGGGGGGGGGGGTGTTGGGGGCTGGTGTTTATGACCTCTCTAACGTCTGATATCCTTAAGATTACAATTTTTCAACAGGTTTTAAATTTGTTTCTTCAGTTTATTTGTAATTTTACATGTTTTCTCTTTTACATAACTATATATTATATCTTACTCTCAATAAGTAATTGATCCCAAAAAACTACAGTTGTTAGATCTCAAATTGAGTTTAGAGCCACTTTTAAAATCCTCCTCCTTTTTCCCCAGTTTGTAATTTCTTCTAAAGTCGTAAATGACGATGTACTAATACTGATAACTGATACAGGCTGAAAACTGAGATGAGACTTTCTCCTAATTTATGAACAATATGAAAAGTAAACTATTTCTTTAAATATACTCAATGGCATTTCAACCTCATGCATTATATTGATTTTTTTTTTCCATTTAATATTGGGTTTTCATTTAGCTATATCGTATTTAATCACTAAGTTCAATTAGAAGTATATAAGAATAAATAATTACTTGTTATTGTTCCTTTTTAAGTTTAGTGTCTTCCTAAAGTGCTGTACATGTGCAGGTTTTTCTTTTTCCATTCATCAATCTATTTTCAAGTGCACTTGGCCAATTCAGGAGCAGCAGGGACCGACTATGAGGGCAGCCTCAGCACATCCACTTCAGCGTGTCCAGTTACCTTAACGTGATGCTTTATAAAGGCACTAACTGGGATTTGGAAATGGGGTTAAGAGAAAAGGTGCACAAGCCATTTAAAGGTTTTGCACAGGTTCAGGTGCTTAAGATGTTCCATGTCCCGCTCCTTAGCCTCTAAACCAGGACTTCCCAAGTGCATTCTTGGGGTACACCATTGGAGCTGCAGGTTTTCATTCCATAAACGGGCCTGTTTATCCTCTAAATGTTCTAATTGTTATATTAGTCTTCTCTTATTTTGTATTCAGAAATATGACCCAGTGTACTTCTATGTAAACAGAAATCATATTTAAATGTTCACTTTCTGTTATCATACCCACTTAACTCTGACCATTAGTGGTGAGGAGTGCAGTCACGGGTGCAAATGACACTGAATATTAACGGGAAGCAGCTACCTCAGCACATGTGAGCTAATTAATAAGAAAAGGCTTAAATGACCAGAACTTGAAAAAGAGTAAAATCTTAAAAAGCAAAAAAAAGAACAATAAATGTCACACACACAAATGCTTTCTACATTCCACTAAAAATGTAGCAAACCCATTTTGTAATTTCTAGATCGACATAAAAAAGTCAGGAGTCCGGCTGAAAGCAGAAGGTGGTCCGCAGGACTTGACTCGAGGATGGCTTAGTTGAGCCTTTTATTACTAATCGGCAGACAAATGAAAGGTGCATTGAAGTAGCGGCTCTGCTTTAACATTCAGTGTCATTTGCACCCGTGTCTGCCCTTCTCATCACTCTGAGCAGGTCCTGAGAAATTAGCACGACGCGTGCGCGAGTTGCAGTACCAGCAAAAAGTCAGGGTGCGCAGTGTGCTAAAAGTCGGAATGTGACGTCAGAGTCTCTGTTTGCTATCTACATGTGACAGAAAGCCACTTCGAGGATCCTACGAGATCGATGTGTGTGCTTTGCTGTTTGATGAATGGTTCGATGTGGTGAAGCAAAATGCTGACATACAGATGCATTCGTGGTGCTTTTATATTCAAGCGTTGCATATTCCCGATCGTATTGACACGATACATTTTAAAAGTCTCACATACCGTCTTCTGTGCCGTCTTTTTTTTTTTTTTTGCAACTTCACAACAGCAACAAAATGTACAGCGCTGTATTTGAGCCACTGAGAAAAAAAAATTAAGGACATGGTGAAAACGTGCATTTTGTGATTAAAGTGGAAATTTCGGCTTTAATCTTGAAATGTCCACTTCAGCCTCGTAGTTTATCATTAAAGCAGACCATCGTAAACGTCATCCCAGTTTTTAATCGCTAAGGCAAGCAGCAATAGATCACACACAGAACACATTAAATGTATGATATTCCAACTCTCTGCACATTTACAATCTTTACATTTATACTTGATATCACTTTCATAATGAAATGCATTAAAGTGTGTATGTTACATTTTACAGATAAATCATTAATTTCGTTTAAATAATGAATACTATTAATAATTACATACACACATGGGGGTGACATGGTGGCGGAGCGGCAGCACTGCTGTCTCGCTGGGAGTTGCGTCGCTGATATTCCCTGCTTGGATTCCACACTGTGCTCCAGTTTCCTTCCAACAATACGCAGATTTGGGGATTTGGTGCCGTTAAAATGACGCTAGTGTTTGTGTGTGTGTGCTTGTATTCACCTTGTGATGAGCCACGGCCTCGTCCAGGGATTGTCACTGTCACTCGTGCCCAGTGCTTGCTGGAATGGACACATCCCTGGATTTAATCAATAAACAACATTTTCAGAGATATTGCAGTAAGGTGTCATCGGAATTTAATGGGTGTTCTAGGCAATTCACAACACAGAGAAGCCGAACCTGTTCTCACCGTGATGATATCTCGCACTGCCACCTGGTGGATTCCTCCAGATTTACGTAAAGTATGCTCGCAAGTATAAACAGTACAACGCTTGCGTAGCAAGAGTGTCTGCTGCAGCATGCGTCGCGTCGCGTGAAGTATAACCCTGGCCTTAATCTTCAGTATTTGAATAAAATTTAAGGAGCAAACTACACAGAAATTAGGTGACTAAAAAAGAATATGATAAAATAACCTATTTAAAGATATGGCAAAAATGCAAATTTCTGAATTTTATTTACATGTAAATTACAGGCATGTATTTTTGAATGAAAAAAAGAAAAACATTAATTAAAGAATTACATCATTTAGATGTAAGAGTGACCCATTTATTTGTGAAACTGGCTGGAATGAAAAACCTGCAGCCACAGTGGAACCCCAGGCCTGAACTTGGGACGCCGTACTTGACATTAGTGATTCTGCTGTTTTATTCGAAGAGGTTACGGCTAAAGAAGACATCGAGGAAACAGACAATTTATGATAACTTCAAGAGTCCAATTACTAAACATAAAAGTTGTGCATTCATCTGATAATCCTTTAATGAAATATAATTATCGTTCATTGTATTTAAAGAAATAATGAAAGGCAAACACAATGAAGAAGACTTGTCATTATTTTCTTTTTTATATGTTTTGCTCAATGAATTTTCCATATAAGGCGAGTGATTCAGGCAGTTAGCAGCGTGTTTAATTATCCCCTTTAAACTTGGATCATTTTAAGAGAGTTTATTATGAACACCCAGGCTGAATTTGCCTAATGTCTGACTCTTCAGAAATGCCTTGACCTCTCAAAGTGTATTTGAAGATTATCACAGTGGTCGTCTATGAGAAAGTCATGTAGTCAGAACAAAAAGAGCTTTTTAAAATGTGGAATGATGATGCTGTACTACAAGTCCATCATAATAACAGAGTCTCATGCAGAATTACAAAGCTTGGAGGTCACTATCTTTACCTACTCTGTTTTTATGTAACCATAAAAACGAAGAGCATCTCAAAAGCCTTTGTGAAATAATAGATTTTACTGCCAGTGACTGAAGTAGTACAGAACTCAAGAGTCTCGAGGGAGACTTCCCTTAAACAATAAAGCATGGAGAATGCGTATGAAAAGGGAGCAAGTCCAGATGCCGAGTGCCGCTGCTGCTGCTGCCTGTTTTATACTGTACATATTTATATAATACAATGTTTGTTTTCCTTGTATTGAGTGCTTTTTATATCCACCTTTCTTTCAGGGGGAGCACAAGCCTGCAGGGGTGACACAGGACCGGAAAAATTGCACAACCCACCACTCATTTTTGATCTTTCCCAGGATCCTGCCGAAAGCGCACCCCTGGAACAAACCAGTGCAGAGTACTGGAGAGTCGCAGACCGCATTGCTGCCAACACAAATACAATGCTGCGGAGTATAGCCAACGATAACACATCCCAGGCAGATTACACAATTAAGGCTTCGGCGGCACCCTGCTGTAATGAGCACCATGTTGTCTGCAGGTGCTGGGGGTAAGGATCAGACAACATCTGGCATGGGCTTGAGTTAACCTTGACGAAAAGGATGTTTGTGTGCTATTTGTGCATCATGTGCAGTATTTTACTTTCTTCTGGGTAAAGCGCTTAAGAATGAAGACCTGCTGAGCTGCCCATCAGCGTCATTCCAGCCATTTGCTGTCATGTTTGAGTTGGCTGAATGAAATATTCTGGTAGTGCCTTTTCCCTTTTAATCACTGGCCAGTTTGATCAACTGAAAAGATACCTCTAAAGAATGTAATAATTTAAGAATAAGCTTTGGATGGTGAAGGCATCCCCATAGTGCAAGTACTGTTAAAATTTTAGTTCAGGCACCATACAAATTTAAACCAAGTCCTCCCTAAATATCATCAATAAATAAAATGTCCAACCAGAGATGGAAATATTGTAAATCATTGGTATATAGCAATTAAGGATGCTTATTGTTCCTTCTTCTGTGCCCCCCTTGGGCAATTCTGACCATTTTATGGTTCATTCATCATTTTGATGTTTACAAACAAAAGCTGAAAACTACAAAGCCAGTCAAGAGAACAGTTAAAAAGTGGGCCAGCGGCTTTTCTGGCCTTGCACTTTTACTCTTCTCACTGTTTTACTGGTGATTTGTCTGTGGAGAGTTTTAAATTTGCAGATGATATCACACTAATAGGCCTCACTTCAAACAGCGGTAAGTCCCTATACAGATGAGGAACAGAACAGTTTGGAGTAGCCGTAATAATTTAGTCCTTGAAGGGTAGTTTTGGCTGCGGTGGGCTGGCACCCTGCCCGGGGTTTGTTTCCTGCCTTGGGCCTTTTGTTGGCTGGGATTGGCTCCAGCAGACCCCCCATGACGCTGTAATTAGGATATAGCGTGTTGGATAATGGATGGATGGAAGGGTAGGTTTGGTATTTTTCAAGTGCAAGTAATTAGTATATATGCATTTGTTAAGCAAAACTGTTCTTAAATTAAGCATTTTCTATAAATTAAAATATATATATATGTAACCACTCCTGGCATTTTATAATGGCATCTTATGGGGCACGTCACAGAAAACAAAAACATTTTTCAAGTGAAGACAGTTGTCGAGCATTGATCCATGTCTTGTGATTCACACACATTGTCAAAAAGCTTATTTATACATTTCATTTTCAAAGGAAAAAAAAAACAGTATTATGTGTTTCTTCGCACCAGTCCCAAGCCCGGATAAATGGGGAGGATTACATCAGGAAGGGCATCCAGTGTAAAATTTTGCCAAATCCATATGCGGACAGATGATCCGCTGTGGCAACCCCTAGCGGAAGCAGCCGAAAGAAGAAGATTATGAGATTCAGACACTTTAAAAGAAGACCAGCTGTGCACACAACCTCAACGTTTTCTTCTTCTACAACAATCTTCCCCAGTAATTTGGTTTCTACTTGTGCCATTTATGCAAGGACTCCCCCTAGGAAGGGTGCGGGTATCACACAAGCAAATAGAAAATGTACCCTTACTTAGAGAGAGATACCAGGAATATGCAATAAAATAATTATTTCCAGGCCCCTGTTGTTGTCACTTCAAAGAGGGTGTATTGGGCACGTTTTTAAGCTTTATTTTTCGGTAATGCACTCTGTCCCATTGTTTACATGCTAAGACTAGCATTTTTTTTTTTTTTTTTTTAAATTTACAGAAAATGCTTAACATTAGAACACAATTTTGTGTGGCAAATGCATATATACCATCTTTGTAAAGAAACAACTGTGACTTAAGGGATATATTTTGGTATTTTTCAACTTTTTTTATTTTATTAATTTTATTGCAACCTATACAAAGCAATCAAGTTTTTACAAAAAGAAAAATTAAGTTAAGAACAGATCGATCCCCACCCCTGAGAGAGAGAGCAAGCCAAACAGCGTGAAATTTAAGGCTTGTAAACATACCTAAATTAATAAATTCTCTGTGCTTTATGAGCTTATTTTAAAATATTACTGATTAGATCCTGCCATGTTTTGAAAAAAAGTCTGTACAGATCCTCTGAGTATTTGATTTTTTTCCAATTTCAAATAGTATAACACATCAGTTTCCCACTGACTTAAAACAGGAGAGTTTGGGTTCTTCCAGTTTATCAAAATAAGTCTGCGTGCCAAAAGTGTAGTGAATGCAATCACAATTTGTTTGTCTTTCTCCACTTTAAGCCCATCTGGAAGAACCCCAAACACAGCTGTTAATGGGTTAGGAGGGATTGTGAGACCAAGGCTGTCTGAAAGGTAATTAAAAATTTTGGTCCAGAATGATGTTAATTTGGTGCAGGACCAAAACATATGACCCAGTGAGGCTGGGACTTGGTTGCAATGTTTGCAGGTTGGATCATGCCCTGGAAACATTTTGGAGAGTTTTAGTCGAGACAGATGTGCTCGATAGATAATTTTGAGTTGTATAATTGTAATGTTGAATTTTCAACTTTCATAAAACTCAGAAACTGGTAAGAGAATTCAGGAAACTTCCACCTGCTTACCCATCACTTCCTCTAAATGACTCAGCTGGTGGGCCATTAGAGTCATTTAAGTTTCTAGACACTGTCCTGTCACAAAAGCTTAAGCAAGAAAAGAAACATCACACTTCTTATCAAGAAAGCCCATCAGAGAATGCTGTTTTTGTGCCAACTGAGGAAATTCAATCTTCTATTAGTGATATTCATGTCTGGGGTTCTGCCTGTTCCAATTGCAGCATGGTGGCACTTGCTTTTGCTTGGGATAGCATACTACTTCTTATCAAGCAGGACTTCTGTCTTTTGCTAGAGAGATTCACATTCATCTGACACTAAAACCCTATTGTGAGGAAGCATTGAATTTTGTGCCAAAACTATCCCCTTCTTTTCTTTGAGAATACTGTGAAAAATGATATCTTAACAAGTATACATTTCTTATTTTGAGGGAATGTATATCATATCTACCCACTTGATATTCAATATCTAAGCTAGCATTGTGCATACAAGATTATTTTACTAAATTTAATAACTGGTTTTGAGTTATCTAACTTGGACATTAAAGGAATACTCCAGCCAAAGATTATTTTTTATGTGCTACTTACCCCGTGCGGTTTGTAGTGATGGCCAAAAAAAAACTTTTAATCTCATGCAGAACAGAGATAGCTATGGTGACCAACAGCATATGCATTTGTTGGTTAACATTAGAATCCATGAAGCCTACGAAAAAAACTCGTAATCCTGGCCCACCTTAAATCCCTTCGCACCCCTCCATCAGCGTCTTTTGTTTTGTAAATGTGTCGATCAGCACAAGCAGCCTGCTGTCCCATCTCCTCCTTGACGAAGTTCAGCTCTCCCAGCTGAAGCCATGGCTTTTTATCTGCGTGTGAGATCTGGAGTTGTACAGGGTAAATAATACAGTATATCTTTATTTGGAATACATGCATTTCATGTGTGTTCCGTGTCTACAAAGATCTGGGTAAGTGTAGGATGAAAGGAAGTGCGAGGCAAGAAATACTGAACACATACCTATACCTCCAGAAAACGACAAGGGTCCACAAACAGAGAGCCTGATCACTTGAGATCATGCTGGGGGTCTTGGTGTGCCCTGCTCCTGCCTTCTACTACCTTTTCCTGCCAGTGGTCCCCTACTGTACCACTGGGGTTCCGTTATACCAACATCAGTACACCTGCATGATGCCTCACAGGGATTGTAACTGCCAAGTTACTTTTTTTTTTTAGTCATGTTAGTGTGTGCTCAGACCATAGCGTGTGTGTTTGCATTTATTTATTTATTTGTTTAATGAGCTCCAGTAAAAAGCCAAATTTCCCCCAGGAAAAAGTTATATCTATCTTATTTATCTAGTCCACCAAGCCATTAAACACAATTTATATTACTGTATATTTGTAAAGAGTGCTGTACCTGCCACTTTTCCAGGATCAAGCCTTATTCATACACTGCACATTCCTGGTTTATTTTTATAATACCATTCATGTGTAAAAAAAAAAAAAAGTGGCTACCCCTTCACAGCAGTTCGGCCCCGGCTAGAGTTACAACTGCAAGCCTTTTGTGTATTTAGTTTGAAGCCTTTGCTTGAGGTTGTGGAGGTTTCCCCTGGAGACTTCCTCCCACAGCCTTCAAGACATGTTGTTATATCTACTGGTGTCTCGTCTCTAAATTGTTTGTGTGCAAATGTATCCTGCAATGGCCAGAACCACTCTTTTCTTTATGAATCATACTTCCACAACAAGGGATTCACTCTCCAATGCCCACTTAGGGAAAAAACAGGTTAAGAGGCTGAACTGATGACATAATTTAACATGTTGGCTGAGTAACTGATAACTTATCAGTGTGCAAATACAGTTGCTTTGCAAAAGAATTCAGAGAGTGGTGACAGCTTTCAAGAGGACTGGTATTCAAAAGCTATTGCTCCAGTAGGTATTTTTATTGACAATCTAAATGTTATAATGTTTATTTTTAAAGCCAAAGAAAACTGCTTGCCAAAAGTGTATTTTAAAAATATAAAAACTGGAAAAAAAACAGTGCTTGCTCGCCTGGCCCCACCATTAAGGCGAATTAGGCATTCACCTAGAGAATAGAGCATAAGGGTGGGGAAAACACAGCTGCACACATTAGCTACCAAACATTCAGTTCACACAATAATAAGCTTTTCTTAGGGCACAAAATAACAATGCACCAGCACTGATTGTACGCCATTCATTTGTTTGTTTTTGAGCCAGTCCACTTTTGTCTTGCTGGATGGTGAACCTTCTCCCAAACCTCAGTTTCTCAAATGACTGTAACAGGTCTCTTCCAGTATTTCTTTGTATTTAGTTTGATCTTTTCTTCCGTCAGTCTTAACAGGCATTATGCTACCACCAACATACTTCACTTATAGCGATGGCATTTTTTGGCGGACTGGGGATTGTTAGGTGTGCATCATATAAAATGCTTTGAATTTTTTCCAATTTTTGGTTTCATCGGACCACAAAACCTTTTCCCACATCCTATCTGGTTTCTCTTGTGCATTGTGGCACTGTCCGGAGTAATGGCTTCTTTCTTCTTACCCTTCCAAAATGGGCAGTTGTTATGAAGATATCTTGATATTATGGACTTGTTTCAGAAAATGACTTCTGTAGTTTATTTAAAGTGATGAATGCTTTGCTGCTTCATAACAAGACTACATCTTGCTTGTTTTGATGGGTTGGCCTTCTTTACACAGGGACTGAGTGGTGTGATACCTGATGACGGATTCAACAGTGCTGACTGGGAAATTCACATACTTTGATATTTGTTTCATGTACCCTTATATTTATAATTTTATAATAATTTTCTTGTCATTGTTTAGTCTTTGGATTCACAGCCTGGCTAATGACCTGTACACAGAGTGTCCTTTACTGTTATTGCACATAGGTATAAACGACTATAATTTTGACAAGTTACATGTTGGATTCAAAATAAATTATTCAAATACTTTGCTTGTCAATTAAAACACTTATTGGAGGAATACAAGTAAGGACGTGCCCTTTTACTTCATTGGCCCAAGTGCCCTTTTAAGATCTAAGCATAGGACATGCCACCTTTTCATTCTAAGAAATGGAGAAAATGCAGTAATAAGCAACATGATTTGCTAAAGCTAGGTTGAGCTGCCATTTACTATCCCACATGGAACAATATGGCCTATGACAATTACTACTATTCATCCCATAAAAACTCCATAATAAATTTTGGTGCGCTGGCTGTGCTTTTTTGTATGATGCCATGGCATGGATGGCAGATGTAATGCCCTTGCTGTATTGACTTTAATTACAACGTATAATGCCACTTCTTTTAGTTTGCATCTTACGGTTTCCAGCCACTTGCCGTGATTAGATTTTTTTGGCCCACTCACAGAGCTACTGGCAGCAGCCTGTGACCCTCTGTGGAGCAGGGGGTAAATCAAAGAAAAAGGTGGCCTTATCCCCAACATTATGGCGGGCACTGTATTAAAAAAAATAGATACCTATACATACAGTGGTACTTTGAGATACGAGTGCCTTGAGATACGAGCCGTCACTAGGTCGATTTTTTGCCTTGAGTTACAAGCCAAAATTCGAAATACGAGCCGTGAAAGAGCGTGTCGCCGCACAGTCCGAGGAACTGACGATGGAGGAGTTGACGGAACTACAGACGCAGCAACATAAGGGGGTTCTGCAGGAGATCGGTGTCGCAGAGGTGGAGGAGGTTCTTTCTTCAAGTGAGATAAAAGAAGTGTTGGCAATGTGGGAAAAAGTTTCAGACTTTATTGAAAAGAAACACCCTGAAAAAGTTGCAACTGGTCGTGCAGCGGCGCTATTTAATGACACTGGCCTAACTCATTTCAGAAACATTCTAAAGGGGAGGAAGCAACAAAAGCTCCTTGGACAGGTTTCTGTTGGAACGGCCTGAGAATGAAAGTGACGAAAGCGTGGCAAAAAAGAAAAACTAGTGAAGAAAAAAATGAAGCTAAGCAAAAGTGAAGTGAAAGAAAAAATTAATACGGTAATCAGCTCCGCCAACATCTGTTTATTTCTTTAGATTCTCTTTTATGTATTATGTTTTATTTCATTTGTATACAATATTTGTTCATTATAAATACATTTTTATTATGTTGAAAACATCTAATAAAAAATTGGGGTGGTTTTTTGGGGGCTGGCACGAATTAATCTCATTTTAATTAATTTCAATGGGGAAAATTGATTTGAGATACAAACATTTTGACTTACAAGCTCAGTCACGGAATGAATTAAACTCGTATCTCAAGTTACTACTGTATTTTAAAAGAACATAAATTATAATACTTCATTGTATGCCATTGTAGACACTTGTTATGGTATATTTTAATTGCAGCATTTCAGTAGATAAACAACCATGAGAGAAGGTACATCTCAGTAAAATAGAATATCATCAAAAAGTTAATTTCTTTTAGTAATTCAATTCAAAAAGTGAAACTCATATTATATACAGTAGATTCATTACACAGAGTGATATCTTTCAAGCATTTATTTCTTTTCATTTTGCCGATTATGGCTTACAAGTAATGAAAACACAAAATTCAGTATCACAGCAAATTAGAGTATTACATAGACCAATTAAAAAAAAAAAGATTTATAATACAGAAATGCTGGCCTACTGAAAAGTATGTCCATGTACCCACTCAATACTTGGTCGGGGCTCCTTTTATATGAATTACTACATTAGTTTGGTGCGTCATGGAGGTGATCAGCCTGTGGCACTGCTGAGGAGTTATAGAAGCCCAGTATGCTTTTATAGAGGTCTTCAGCTCGTCTGCATTGCTGGGTCTGGTGTCTCTCATCTTTCTCTTGACAATACCCCGATTCTCTATGGAGTTTAGATCAGGTGAGTTTGCTGGCCAATGAAGCACCGTGATGCATGGTCATTAAACCAGGTACTGGTACTTTTGGTAGTGTGGGCAGGTGCCAAGTCCTGCTGGAAAATGAAATCAGCGTCTCTGTAAAGCATGTCAGCAGAGGGAAGCATGAAGTGCTCTAAAATTTCCTGACAGACAGCTGCACTGACTTTGGACTTGATAAAACACAGTGGACCAACACCAGCAGATGACATGGCTCCCCAAATCATTATTGACTGTGGAAACTTCACACTTGACCTCAAGCAGTTTGGATTCTGTGCCTCTCCACTCTTCCTCCAGACTCTGGGACCTTGATTTCCAAATGAAATGCAAAATTTACTTTCATCTGAAAAGAGGACTTTGGACCACTGAGCAACAGTCCAGTCCATTTTCTCCTTAGCCCAGGTAAGATGTTTCTGACGTTGTCTATGGTTCAGGAGTGGCTTGACACAAGGAATGCGATAGTTGTAGCCCATGTCCCACATACATCTGTGTGTGGTGGCTCTTGCAGCACGGACTCCAGCCGCAGTCCATTCCTTGTGAATCTTCCCCAAATTCTTAGATGGGCTGTACTTCACAATCCTCTCAAGGCCGTGGTTATCCCTGTTGCTTGTGCACCTTTTTCTGCCACATGTTTTCTTTCCACTCAACCTTCCATTAATATGCTTGGATACAGCACTCTGAACAGCTAGCATCTTCAGCAATGACCTTTTGTGGCTTCCCTTTCTTGTGGAGGGTCTCGATGACTGTCTTCTGGACAACTGTCAAGTCAGTAGTCTTCCCCATGATTGCATGGCCTACTGAACAGGACCAAGAGACCATTTAAAAGTCTCAGGACACCTTTGCAGGTGTTTTGGGTTAATTAGCTGAGTGGAGTGCGACACCAGGAGTCTACAATATTGAACTTTTTCACAATATTCTAATTTTCTGAGATACTGAATTTTGGGTTTTCATTAGCTATAAGCCATAACCAGCAAAATGAAAAATAAATAAATAAATAAACACTTGAAATCTATCACTCTGGGAGTGATGAATCTATATAATACACAAGTTTCACTTTTTAAATTGAATTACTGAAATAAATTAACTTTTAAATAATATTCTAATTTATTGAGATGCACCTGTAGATGGTCAAAAATGGAATCTGATAGTGCAACCAAACTGCATTACCTTATAGAAGTCAGTTGAATGTGGCCAGCTGTAAATATCCATGTCTCAAAGTGACTTAATCCACTTCAAGTTTGGCAGGGGTCCTGAGAACCTCCGGGCAACACTGGCAGGAACCATTCTGGAGCACAGAGCATAGTCCATTGTGGAATCTCTTAGTAATCTGAAATTGCGTTATTAGCATGTAGATTAACATTTACTACATATATATTTATTCTAATTTTAATATAAAGATATTACATTCTTTGCACTGATTTTTTTTTTAAACTCAAGAAGTAACTGTACACGGACTGAAATAGAATGACTCGTTCAAGTAAGCTTATATTAAAAATGAAAAGGAAAAAAAAATACAAATGGAGTAAAGAGAGAAATCCAAGCATATTTTAGCCCATGTTGCCGATTACAGTTTTTTTTTTAGTTTGCTTTTAATAATTAAAAAATAGCTTAGCTGTATAGCCTCAAGCAGGTATACTTAGCAATGACAGATCTGCTGTGGACACAACCACTGGCCATTCTCAACTTTCTATATTTCCTTGCCAGACTTACAGTTGCAAACCAAATACACACACATTTCTACATTTTTCTCTTTCAGAATCTCAAAGAGGTGAATGGAAATCGTACCAACATTACTGGGGCTTTTATCATTCTGATTCTAGACAGAAGAAAATATAATTCAGTCAGACGCCAGTTAAAAAAGAAAGAAAACAAAAACAAGACGTAGTGCTTTGCTAACTTGTATTTTGGAACTATGAAAATAGTTTAGCTCACTGTTTTTGGTTTTGTGCAACTTTCTGCAAAGTACATTGGTCTGATTAACATAAATGTTTATAGGCACATACACATGAAAGGAAAGCAGTCTGACAAATGGCTACATACAGCACATAAGTAAACATAAAAAATAAAAACACATGTAAAAACATTTAGCACTTATGCCTTATTTGTAGAATAAAATACACTATTTAAAAAATTGGTCAAGTATCTTTTGCATTGTGGTTAACTCAGTCCTTGTTAGTTCAGTCATGCACCTGCATGCATATTATTTTTTATATTATATATATATATATATATATATATATATAAAAAAATAAAACACCCAACCTGAGCTAATTAATGTAAAGAGATTTCCCCAAAAAAATATATTCATGTTTCTATTTAGCACCCTTCATTTTTTTTTTCCTGGCTCATGCACCGTCAAGTCTTCCAGCTTCAGGCTTAGCTCTCATTCCACAGCAAATGGTGTCAATTTTCCTTTAACCTCAGTGTCGTCTCCCTTTTCCATTCCGACTTCCACCCCGGCAAGAAATTATCTACCAAAACCAAAACAGAACTTTATTGTACTGGTGTCCTCAATGAGGAGTGTGTTATACAACAGAACAAAGTACGTGTCCGTGAATAAATAACCCTATTTTATGAGGTTGCTTATCCATATTGTTCATTGATACCCCCCAATGTTTACGCCGGTAGTGTAGTGAAGAGTAGGCTGAGCAACCAAAGGCCATGTAACACATGATAATGTCCTTCATTATTTGTAACTCATACCTCATCACCATTGCACACTGTTTAGCACTGTTAATCATATTGGTAGATATTCTGAAGAGCAGATTTAACCAGTAAACTTAAAACTGAAAAAAAGGACAAAGCAGCCTCTTCTCAATTATGAATGTCTGTAAAATTTTACAATTGGGTTAGCAGTGAAAAAGTATTAGTAAATGTCTGAAATATAAATCATAATTCAACCAAGGAGCAGACTTGCAATGAAACTGCCCTTCCCCGATACCAGAAATGTCATGTGTTTATTAATTGCAGGTATCTTGTGAACCTTAAACATCTTTATTTCTCACATTGTGTTACTAGTTTGACATACTAATGCTCTAATGGGCCCTTGACAGCCAATAGCAATGTGCAAACATGACACATAGCGATAATTATTTCAATGAGGTAAGATGCCGTCATACTGGAGCATCATGTACTGTATATGTCCCCTAACAGGAAGTATGTACCGTAACTTACATTATTGTTTTCCAACCTTTATTTCCAGTGTGATTACAACATTGTACACTTTACTATTTTTTTTTTAATCCTTTTTTAGATCCTATGTTCCAATTTCTCTATTTATAATACAAAATAATCAATGGAAATTTGACGAATAAAACCTTTGAAACTATTATGTTTAAACAGTTTCAAAAAATATAATACCCCCGCCATACCAATCCTTGCCCCTTCTTTCCCTTTTGTCATTTTTATTGTATAGATATCAAATTTATGGTGATTCTCATAAAACTTGAAATATGTGATTCCCTGTACTTATAAAAACATATTAAAATATATCTTTCTAATTCTATCACTCTCATTACATTTTAAAATTCTAAGTGTTAGAAATAAAAAACTGTAACGAGTTTTATCTTCTAAGATATTATTTAAATGACTTTTTTCAGTATATTTTTTTAATTAAGAATTCGGGAAGTTCATTTTATTTTTTTTTTGGTATTTTTACTAAAGATCTCAAATGTTACTAATGTGTACTACACTAAATGATTTCAATAGCTGTTGGTTCTGCTTTGTTAATATGAATCAACCGATTATTTGTTCGGCACAGAACACAAATGCCTCCTGTATATTAGAAAGGTACAAGGATGTTCTCCCTGCTCATCTTTATGGAAGCACCATCTTGTCCGGTAATGGCAATGTGTTGCTCCTCCAAAGAATTCCCGTTAGACTGGCCAACACGAACTCTCAAAAGGTTCAGTCATAGTGACACACAGATGACATAGCGAGTAGATTTAGTTATTCTGAATGCTCACAGGAGGAAATTCATTCTCGTCATCCAGACACACTGGACTGGCTGCAAATTCGTGCTCAGGAATCACCTCTCCTTTCTTTGCACCTCCATCCTCAGAATAACCTAAAAAAACAAAAAAAGCTCACTTAAGGGTTGCAGATCGTCCACCAGCTTTTCATATTACATTTATAAGGAAGTTATCATCTTCCAAACGTAAATAACATATGGTCATTCTTTGACATTAACATTGGTTCAGCTTGTAGCACCGCCACATTGAAATGTTATTTGTCTGCCATTTGTCTTTGTGATCCGTTTTTGCAGGCAAAAATGATAACCTGTACAGTACATGCCATCATGAAGGAGGCTGGACATTGAGAGCAGCACCCTTGAACACAGTACGTCCGGTTGTACACCCAGTTTCCTTAATAATTTGCATAAATTGCGCTGTTTTCAGAATCAACAAGGGAGAACAGTACTCTGAGATAGATGATGTTCAGACAGCTATGAAAATCTGTCTAGTTAGGGAAAGATTAGCAAATCATCAACAGGAGTGATAATCCCCTTAAGTCTGCTTTACACTTCCATCTAGTGGTCCAGGGAGAGCTTTTTTTCCCATTATGATGCAGTACTTACTGGGAAACATTTTATATTTAAAAATACAGAGGCATTGATTGGCTGACTTCTACAAGTACAATTCTTCCACCCAGTAAAATAAGACTAATAAAATAAAATAGGGCTATTGTACAAACCTCAGGAGGGGCTGGAGTGTGTAATTCACAGCACATATTATTCTTCACACTGTAGGGGCTACTTTGTGTTGTGGGAGGAATAGTCATTGCCGTTTCCATCTTTGTAAACACACTTTTACTTGTCATGTAACATTTTTTTTATTTAATATTTGTTGCCTTACAGTTTTTAAAAAGGTGAGAGGTAGTGATCGAGCCATTTTCAGCGTATTCGGTCTAATTCGTTACAAAAGCCAAAAATATGAATGATCTGAGCAACTGAAGAATGAACACAACACAGACTCTTACATTTTTAACAGCAGCACACATTAAGTGGCTTGAAATCCTTGATTTGGGAGGAACAGGGTTAATCCTCTTTTTATGATATAGGTGATGAAGATGGGCTGAAACTCAACCAGTTTTGTCAGGCTCTCAATTTAATAGTCATTCAAGGAGAAGAATTGTGGCAATATAATGTGCATACATTATAAGACAATTATAATCTCACAATATTTCTAGACCATTTTCATAAACAGGAAATGGCTACAGTGGTATTTCAACAGCAGGACTGTGGCATGGCACTGATAAAACTTTTTGTCAGAAACAATTGCAGCACTATAAAAAGGGGAAACAAAATGTGTGTTTTACATTTCTGGCAATGTATAGTGGTGCGTGCAGACACTAGTCTGCAGGGGGTCCAGCCAAATTATTGTTTACAGTAACTACAGTACTTTAGGTGGCTGAAAATCACTCATCTAATTTATTATGATGAAGAAAATGCAATGACAATAGTTGGGTATGTGTTTAAGAAGGAAGCATAGAGTTCTGAATTATCAAAGGGAAGTGAGGCCAACTGGTCCTTTTAAAAGAGAATGGGCTTGCAAGAGCATGTTGTGTTAAACCATACAATGCGGCTGACAATCACTCCTTAGGTTTGCGTGAGGGTGCAAAATGTATTTATTTTTTGGTTTTTGTACTACCTGATATAATACCCGGTTTACTTTGACTCAACCACCACATCCTGATGTGTATTGCTTTGACACAACAAATTGGGGGGGGAAGAGATAATTATCGCAATAATTATCTAGTCGCATGCATGCAACTCTACACACCTTTTAAGCAACACAATAGGTATTTAAAAAAAAAAAAAAAAACTGGAGCAAATTCAGTCTGCAAAGATGTGTCCCAAGATGCAAGCTAGAGATGTTTGCTTTTCTTGTAGGTTTATAGGGTCATTATTGTCAAATGCACAGAGTACAGGGACATTCTCACTTGCTAATCAACATGTAATATGTCAGTACTAGGATTAGTGAGTAACGACTTTACCACAAAATATACGTCTCCCTTACCTGAAAAACTATAAGAAAATATTGTGTGTGTATTTTTATTTTTATATTTTCAAAATTTATGAATATTACATTAGATTAGTGCAAACACTTCCCTTACCTTTGACAGCTGAAGAGGAAGGCACCATACTAGGTTTGGCCACAGTGGCAGCATAAGACTGACTCGCTGGGGGGTTAACTTCTGGCTCCGGAGCGTCTTCGTTCTCCTCTTGTACCCCTCCAAACAACCTGGTTGTGTAACCAAACCAAATTTTAATAAAAATGGAACACAACCAGTAATATATGGCTGAGCATTCAGGACTACAAAGTACAATACAGTGCATAGAAATCAGTTTGTAAGGGTTCCATCCTTTACTGTCCTCTGAAACAAGTGCAGACCAGACACACATCAACCGTACTCATTCCCTGCAAGTCAAAGCACAACTTAGATGTTGCTCACTAGTAAGTGATACAGCTCAGAGCCAACTACCAGCTGCACCGAATGTGACAAAATAAAATGGATTTATCATTGTATTTATTTCTACTGTTGTCTGCAATGCTCTTCTTATAATACTGATGTTTACTGGATCTCAAGAATCTTATTTTGACCTCTGAATAAGATGAACTAACCACTAACTAGAAGGCAACTACCTGGTCTGCTGCTGTTCCTCTTCTATACTCCTGATGTCATAAAAGTCTGGGTTCTGTGTGTAGTTATTCTGGATTTATCTGTTGTCTTTATTTTTGGGTATAATCTTTAAGTAAAACAGCACTTATGCTGTCTCTTCCTCTGGCATAGCAAGGAATAATCTTCTTTGTATCAAAACATTTATGGACAGCAGGCTCTACGCGTCTCAAACTTTACTTCAGTAATGCATTTGGAGGCATTACTGTGTGGATTTGATTTTTTTAAGAATTGGCCTGGTCAATTATAACACAGCAAAGTGTCCAAAGCATTCTAAGCTCTTCATAATGTGCAGAAATAATTAAATGCTAAGTAACACCAGGTTTGGGCTGTAAAATCAAAGAACAGCTCAAGTAAATGCTGCAGTGCAAATAAGGTAAAGGAACAGGAAGGTCATGTGCTGTCCTCTTCACCACAGTACAGTCTGCACAGCCCCTACACTTATCAGTGAGGTATACTGTACTCTGAACACGCTCAAGTAACACAGTCAGTTCTGTTGTGGTCACAGGAGATTTTACATAGACTTTCAAGATTCTTATTTTTACACTTGATACACAAGGACTCAAGTGAAAATTAAAAGGTAGTCAAGTGTATTCATGATGGAAAATGGAAGTGCCACTATAAACACAGAATAGTGGGAGCCTAGAATAAACTGCCTGGTCATACTGATGAGAGAGACCTCTAGCTGGCTTATGAAATGGGAAGAAAGGAGACCCTGCCATCTATTTGCCAAACTTGCTCACCCACTTCTGCGATGCAGTTGCTAAAGAACCTCGATGGACCGAATTGTTGGTCACTGCTCACTTATATATAAGCAATTTGTTTGCTAATGTAGCTCATAAATGTGTGTGGTGTCTGGCCAGCAACAGCCTACTTTGAAGTAGAGGTCTGCACTCCCGCGGGACCTGACTCAATTCTTATAGCGTGGGACTAAAATTTAAGAGTAGCGAGCAGACATGGGCAATTAGACTTTATTCATGTGGTCGGGAGAAGGTGGTCAGAGTGTAGATGAACCTCTGAGAAAATTCTTGCTAAATTATAATAGATGGATAGATATATACATACACACAGTAAGCACGGTTTATCTAATAGTTATTTGACGATTATAATTTACTACTGATGGCATGTAATGTAACACATATACACACAAAATGTTGTGCGGGTATGTTTGCGATGTGGCGGGGTCTGGTTTTCTTTCTTTTTTTTTTATTGGATAAAGACGGAGTTTAAATTATTCCAGGCATTGTGGTGCATCTGCATAGCAGCTTCTAAGGCATTAACATGATAGCAGTTACTGATTGGAGTGCCTTTTTTTAACTGTCCTTTATATATTTATCGAGTTACTTTCATGCGGTCAGGGTCTGCAGTGTGTTTTGATCCCTCTAGATCTGTTAGTCTATTTCTGTCATTAAAAATAAAAGTATAGATGAACAACTATACTTTTAAAAAGAAAAAAAAAAGTCCTAAACAGATTTACTCGCGTCTTCCCCCTTAAACATTCAGCTCTGTGCCCAATTCAAGTGCCTTTCAGAAGAGAAAATGTGGTTGGCAGTGAAATGGATTTTTTTGTGGACTGAGCAGATCTCTAAATTGAAGGTTAACAGTATAGCAAGATAAATGTGAAGTTCGGTTATCATGCACAGGAAGAGTTTCATCCCTAAATCCTATATACACTACCTGTCAAGTTTTAGAACACCTCAGTTTTTCAGATGAAATGCATTGAATGACCTAAAATGGTGAAAAGGTAAGCAGTAAACTGTCAAAAGTTTAAATTTAAAGTTTATGTTAGCAACAACTGAAAAAAGGAAATCTTAGAATATTACAAATTTCTTCAGGGAACAAGTAATAGGTTATAACCTACAGATGACGTTTTGCAGCAATTCAGGTAAATTAAGCCTTGCAAGTTGAAGCACACAGTTTGCACAGGTGTCCCAACTTCTGTTGATTACTTAAATAAGAGTTGGAACAGACTGTGTTGCTACAACTGCTGAAGTACTATTTTGATAATATTGCACTGTAAGAAGTTGAAAATTCCAGTGATAATGGCAAGAAAATGACAACAAATGTAATGAGAAAGATCATTATTACCCTTAGAAATGTAGGCCTTTCATTTTAAGAAATTGGAGAAAAAAAAGAAAAAAAAAATCAAAGTGTCAGCGAGTACAGTGGTGTCCTACAAACTGAAAGAAACTCTGATAGGAGGAAATCTGGCAGACCCAAAGTCACAGCCCAATCAGAAGACAGGTTTCTGAGGGTCATCAGGTTGCATGACAGGCACCTCACAGCACAACAGCTTCGAGGACAGAATAACAGTGGTCAAAAAAAGCAAGTTTTAGTTTCTACTGTGAAGCGGAGACTTTGTGCTGCAGGTTTGACAGTGTTTGTACAGTTCATCATGCAGGATGTTTGTACACCGTTGAGTTGGTGAAAGGATGGTTCTTTGGTGTGTGATGTGTGACACGAACTGTCAAACACGGAGAAGGAGATGTGACGGTCTGGAGTTGTTTTGCTGGAGGCAGAGTTGGTGATAGGCACAGAATCAAAAGGGTTACCACAGTGTTTTGCAGCACCATGCAGTAGCTTCTGGTCTGTGTCTAGTAGGTCAGGGCGTCATCCTACCGCAAGACAAATGACCCAAAACAGGCTCTAGGCTATGTCAGAACTACACTGAAAGAAAATAAGAAAAGCAACATGCAGAAATTTCCACCATGTGTTGCACTTAAGTGTTGGGAAGGTCTTTCTGACCAATATCTAATTTCTATTATAGAAATAATGCCATGTGTGCGTTTGGCTGTTATATCAGTAAAAGGTGGCTACTTTGATGAATCATACATTTGAATAAAGTGTTGTACACTTAATGATCCCTCAACTTTTTTATTATTTGCCATTGTTTATTTGTTCAGTGCCTTGATTTCATTAAATATCAAGACATTAAACTGCATGCATTTACATAAAAACTGAGGTGTTCTAAGACTTTTGACTGGTTTTTATTTTTTAAAACAAAGGGGTAAAATGTATTTTCAGCGAGAAGATTAATTTTTTTGTAAAAAAAAAAAAATAAAAATAAACAACAGCAACAACACAGAACACTGCCTGTCTACAAAACCAATGAAAATATGTAATCAGATTAGGAAATACATTAAATATGTTAATGTATTTCCTAATCTAAGGACAAAAGTACACAGAAAACAAAAATAGTACCTTTAGAAACACATAAATGATGGCATATAGATGGCCTCAACCAGATCCACAAAATCAACAAAAGAAAAGCTTATGAGGAGTCAGAACATAAAATCATTATTAGGAGTAAATATAGTATAGGAGGCATAATTTTTAAAAAGTATAGCACAGCACATGCAAATTCACAACCACTTTGATTAGCAGTTTTTGGGAAATTAAGTACACTTAGTGCAAGTCTGTCCCAACCAATTCAATAAAAGTTTTTTTATTAAATGAAGTTTCAAGTTTATTGTCACTTGCGCACACTGAAAATTCCCACTTGTACATCTGACTGATATGCAATACCTTGTGCCCCGATGATCAACATTAGGAAACTGGGAATATAGTTGGTCTGAAACATATACAGTAGACCCCCAAAATTCACGGGGGTTACGTTCCTAGAGCACCCGCAAATTGTGAAAAACTGCAAATTTTGGATGTGGTTAAAAAAAAATGCCTATTTTTATAGTTTAAACCCTAAATATGCCCCCAAAACACTTTAATTTCAAACTCAACTTAATAAATTACCTAAAAATAAAGAATGTAAAGGTAAATCTGTATACTGTACAGTACTGTACTGCTATGTCTAGTGCTAGAATGTAAAATACCGACGTTACCGCTGTATGTACTGTAATTCATGCAACCACATTTTCATTGCCAGAAGCCTTAGAAGGTGCAGGGCGTTTCGATGGCATCTTGGGGCTTTAACCCTTAAAGTGCCACATTCTTGGGGGATGATGCATCCCTGGATGCCAAATACTTTTTTAAACGTCACAATTCACAAAGAAAAAGTGAAATTTTAATGGAACACATTTTTTTTATGCAAAGAGCATCACAATTACTACAACGCTGATCATTTTACACACTCCTAATGAACTGTAAAAACTATTTAAAAAAACTACTGGAACAATATGTACAAAATGCAACTGATGCCATGGGCGAAACTCAGTAAATCACCGAGCCAACTGGCTCAATCCCAGGGACAGTGAGGCTGCAGGGTGTCACGCTTGGGTCACAGAATTGCACAGAAACACAGGAGATTGTAGAGACAGGAACTTTATTCAAACACTTCAAACAAACATGTCTCTTTCAGAAGTAAAAGGAGCTCAGCATATAGTTAGTTATCAATTAAACAATAGACAAACATCATAGGGGAGCATAACGGGAGCGGGACACCCAACAGGAGCAGAGAATGTCTGGGGGAGGAAAGAGAAACAAAGCAATCAGCCAAAAAGGACAGGTACTGTTCAGGCTTTTAAGTATGTGTAGCGTCGCGTGAGAAACATATCACGCGAGAGAGCAGCCGCAAGTAAACCCTGCGAGTAAGGGAGCAATGTGAAAGTAGTCTATCAGCGTTTTCAAGAGGGTTTTTTTTTTTTTTTTTTTTTTTTTGAGGAGTGTCTGTGTCTTCTAGGGGTGCGTTCAGCCCCCCTGCTCACAAGGGGCTGGCAGTGGTCATGAGCTGGCTGCTCAACAAATGTACAGGCACTGACTGATCAGCTCCTGTGTGCTTGCAAATGGCTTTAAACGGTTTAAGGGGTAAGAGGAACAAAATGGAAAACAACAACACTCAGCAGGAGATGTATCACAGTCAATCAGCAGCAAGGAGAAATGAATAACACTGTAGTGGTCTGGTGCTGCTAAGATTTACACCGTCAAGAAGACAGTGATTTATTTATTTTTATGGTGGAGATTCCAGGGACGCACCCAGCCTTGACCCAACCCGCACGCGCTCACAAACAGAGACAAAAACGAAGCAAACCGTTAGTCAAACAGCAAATAAAGAATGTAATAAAAATAAATGAAAACAATGATACCACCCCTGTTCCCCTTACGACGATTACACATTAAATACAACAAAGTACAAACAAAACACACACAGTAAATCATGAAGAGCGGCAACGGATGAAATGTAATGATCAAGATAGATAGTCCAGAGATCCGCACGTTGAATGGGAATGTAAAGATAGTCCTACCGCTAGTTCCTGAAATGGTGAAGACGGGTGGACGGGTTCAGGAGGGCACCTTTCTTTGCAGGATGGCTATGAATCTACTTACAGTCCTCATGTACACAGGCAGACGGCAGACAATCCAGACACCAACCACAAAACGATCCAGGACAAAACGAATAAGTACAGGTAACCCAACAGAAGGCAGACAGACAGGAACTTGAAACACAAATTACAAAAACTTTTTTTTGCTTTTGGTCACCGGCCCCCTTTTTAAAAGCCGTGCTGACATCCTTTGACCCCAACAGCCCAACACCCTTAGCAGAAGACCAAGAAGAGCTACTGCAGGGACTGGTGGGAGTTGCAATTTCAAATTCTATTGGCTACTTTCACCATCCCAAACCGCATTTTCCTCTACAGTTGCTTCCTGTTCTCTCCACAGTACAGTATTGTCACGAAAAAAGTCATAAAAATTGTGGAGGATATTTGCGGTTTCCGCTAACAATTATTAGATAGGTTCTAAGGAAAAATCCGCGAATGACTAAGGCTGCGAACTCTAAACCGTGACTTTGCAGGGGTCTACTGTAATAATTGCTAAAAAGAAGATGAGCAGCCATTTGGACATGGTGATATAAAGCAAGAGCAGTCTGAGAAGGACCTTCACACACAATTAGAACACCAAATGATTGTGTTTATATTGGGGACTAAATAAATTTCTCAAAAACAAAATGCCTGCATATAAAGTATATGAGACAAAGTCTCAGTGTAAGCTGTACTGTACATGCTTCAGGATAGTCTGTATGTACTGCAAAGATGAACAAAACCTAAATGGCTTTTCATAAAAGATTACAACTAACAAGGCTTGTGTATTTACTGCTGATTAACAATAAATCAAGTCAATAATTAAATTAATAAATGCATCATTCTGGGTAACACCACCACATTTGATGTTTAGGAGATCCAACTGACTGAAACAATTGACAACAGTTTGCATTAGAAAGGAAGCGGCTTTTATCACATCCTAAATGAAAGCATTTACCTTGCCATGCTGGATATTCAAGTATGTCACATTTTTCTAAATATGATGAATTTTCCTATACCACCAAAATATGGTGTTTGTCACACCTTGTGATGAAATTCTTCATAACGTGTAACGCTGCACCTTATCTTGTTACACTGAAGTGTACTCTTTGTCTAAACTGGAAACTTCTTGTGGCAATGTACTTTAAAGAAAGGAAGATTGATTCAAAATTATTGTACTCAAATAGAGTGTTTCAAATACAGTCGACCCTTGATATACGACTGGCCTGACATGCGAACAACTTGATTTACGACCAAAATTTACGCATTATGGGTATTTCCATTATTTCTTATGGGAAAAATAGTCTTGATTTACAACCAACTTGAGTTACAACCAGCCCTCGTGAATGAATTGAGTTCATAAGTCAAGGGTCCACTGTATTGTAAAACTTGGCATTGGGTTGAAAATGAATGGGAGACACAACAGAGCAGGGAATGATAAGAGAAACACATGCAGTTCACTGGCAGACAGAAGTATCCAAGCCAAGTTGCCACATATAGAGGGACAAACTGTCAGTCTTTCATTGCTGCTGCGCCCATACTGCTTGGTTACCTAATTAAACAAAGTTTGTTTTTCTTCTCATTAAATGATACGGCTGCAAGATGACCTTAGCACTGTAGGCCATCTGAGACAGTTCTACAGTTTAAAAAAAAAAAACCAAAACATTTCGAAAGGTCCTAGTAGACCAAATTGCAGAGTCTATTTGGAAAAAATAAGAAACTAAATACATAAATGTTATGTGCTTCTTGGACTATGAGGCAGGTGAAAAGGTTAAGTCTGAGACCTGCTGCTCAGCACAGAGTGTCCATAATCATGTCAGATTTTTTCACTGTTTACACTTGAAAGAGAACAGACAAAAACAAACAAGCAAGTGTTCAGTATTTCCAACAATTTAAAAAAGGGTCTACTCTGGCAGCCTGCACTACTGTTTGTTCTATGGTTTGTCAAGGATTTACTTGCAGCTACCTCTGTGTTTGAGGAGACAAAGCTGTACGGCTTAGGATGTCATTGGGCTTATCTCAGACAGACATCAGGTTAGCTGGCAGAGTACTGAATGACATTTCATACAAGTCTCTCCTGAAATACCATAGGGCTCATGTTTTAACAACATTACTGAGCAGTTAGTTTTAGACATTTTCTTTTTTCTTTTGTCATAAACAGAATTAAATCTCGTTACTCTTATAATAAGTGTGTTGAGTTAAAAAAAAAAATATATATGAGTGATCATCATTAACGTATTAGTTTCTTTTTAGGTGGGATGGACCATTAGGGTGGCGTAGTGGTTAATGCTTTGGACCCAAGGTCGTGGGTTCAAATCCCACTATTGATGCTGTGTGACCATGAGCAAGTCACTTCACCTGCCTGTACTCCAACTGGAAAATTAAAAGAATTTTGTAACATTTGAGATACAGTGGGTTAAGTAGCCTTGGATAAATCTGTCGGCCAAATAAGTAGATGCAAGCCAAACCAGCATAACACTACCAGCGTGACTTGTTGTCTAGTGAGAGGGCACATACTGCAAATTATACAATTAGGAATCGCAGGAGATATTAATACTGTATTAATCCCCGAGAGGGAATTCTCTTTTTCGCATACCCCAACTTACTCAGAGGTTTAGGGGCAGAGCGCAGGGTCATCTACTCGTACAGCACCCCTACAGAGCCAGCACTCTGACTGATGACATGATTCCCTTACAACAGTGGTCCTTAATTACGGCCCTGGAGGGCCAAGGGGTTACAGTTTCGTAATTAGAACCCAGGCCTAACAGATAATAAAACTTGGTATTTAATTATATGGCTTGTTAGTGCTTTCATTCTTCCAAGACAAATCTTCATCACATTTCTTTTTTTTTGTTCTCCATATCTTTTGTGGATTGCAACAGATTTGCACGTCTTGGTCCTTCCCTTCTCTTTCATTTATATCAAAATATTACAGTAATACAGATATTCCATGGTTCATACACTAAGATTAAAATGGAAGCACGTAAGCTGGTGGGGTTCCTTTTATCATTTGCACATCATTATTAACTGATGCCTGATAAAGAAAATAGCAAACAATTAAAAACTTAATGCATCATATTAAAGTTAAAAAAGCCATTAAGGGTTGTATTAACTAAAACTATGCCCAAAACGCATGTTGCTTAGTAGTAAATAAATGTGTTCTAATTAAGAAATTGGGTAAAGAAAACCTGCACTCACGGCGGCCCTCCAGAACGTAAGCCCTGCCTTGCAACTTTTCATCTCAGTTCTCTCTCTCCTCCGTTTAAATTCTGAAATACTTGCTTTCCTTTTGGCCTTTCAGCCACTCTTATTCCGCACTGTTTGTAGACATTATAAGCACTGAACATCTGCTCGAGTAGTCACTACCAATTAAGGAGCCCACCCTTTGACTGGCAACTTTTAAACTAGTTTGATTTTGTTATAGCAAGTACTAAACGTCTGATGGGCATGGGTGTGTACTATGATTACCCATAACTTGCTGACATTATTTTTAATTATTTAAAAGAACGAATAGCACTAAAATTTCTGTAAAGTCATATAGTGTGCCAGCAGCTTTAACAGACACTAACAAGAAGTAGAAGTATGGCTTTAGTCGATTATGGCACACACTGAGCTACCACTAGAAAAACAACAAGAAACCAAGGGGTTTTTGAAATTTAAAAAAAAATATATAAATCTAATATTATAGGACTGAAACTGGGTTATAACCTGTGCTTCTTCACCAGTACACACTCGCCACCATCTTGGGGATCCACATTGTAAACAAAGAGGTGTCCTTCTGCGGATGCCACCAGTAATCTGGGTATCTTCTGAATCCTACAAAATAAGGTCAACAAAGATTGCCAATTTTATTCTCTCAGTGAAAATAAAATGAATTCATTAAAGCAATCACTTTTTTTTTTCTGAGTATCAAGTTATATTTTCTGTAGTTACTTTTTAAATGAAGAGTGCACAAAATTACAGGTGTCTTAACCATAAGCACTGCTTAGCTAGTATTTAAACCACAACAGCAAATATAAAATCCTTACCTTTCACCTCTACTAGCTGTGTTTAAAAATCTTCCAAAGTAAGTAAGTAGGGGATGTCAGAAATATACAGTATATAAATTGTAGCTTTTTTTAGCAGTGTAGTTACTTGAAAGAAAAGTGTGTAGTACAAAAGGTGCGATACAGCAAAGGCAAGCTGCTAACGTGACATACACAGCAATCTCAGCCTACACCTTGGGCCACATTTGTAAAGGACAGTGCAAGGATGCCAACTATGAACAATTTTAACTTGAGATTTAGAGCTGAACACAAACCTCCATGTTACATGTGCCACTGAAAGCCTACTCATGTCACATATGAAATTGTTTTTGTTCTCTTCCATAATTTAAAGTTGCATTAGATCAGGGACTAAAAGTGGACATATGAAAAAGATGCATTCTGTTGTCATTCAAGAAAGCTGTTCATTTAAGTGATAGACACCATTCTATACACTGAGGTAATGCTAAATATTCTACGGTAAAGAGTGGTTTTAATCCCTGGACATGTTTTCCAGTAAGACACCAAGCTCACCTTTCTTCCTTTGGTCCTGTCCATGTACTTGATGTCTCCAGGTCAGCCCTTTCACTGTCACGCATACATTTCCCAAGCTTGTAACCACAAGTTGTCCTTGGTTAGCCCGAAGGTCTTTTGACCTTCTACCAGCACTCAGTGGTCTTCTTACACAGCATGTTCCTGGCTACTACTGCACAGGCCACTCCACATCCTGGGACTCCATTTAACCATTTTAAAAATGTTTATATTGGGAGGAATACCAAAGCATCACAATCTGGCAAATATCTGAAAGTTTTAACACATTCTTTACTGCACTAAAGATCTCCTTGCTACTGTCAAGTATGTGTAAATGCCCACTTAGTCATCGGCATGTTTAACATACATTCACATATTTGACAAAATGACTCTGACTTAAAAAAAAGTGTCACATCAGGAAGCCACAGCAGCTCTTGCCAGTCCTTCCCTCTGGAATGTGAAAGGAGGCTGTTCGTGACATTTTGAACATCCAGGCCATGGCACTACAGTGCATTGTACACATCGCGATCTGCAGCACTTCCGGAGACGCTGGCCAGCACGTGTTGCATAGACATTCTGACCTATTCACAGAACTTCCAGGAATGCATTCTGCCCCAGCCAGAGGGGACATCTATTCTGAAACAAATCTTTAAATGGGGCCCTAGAGACTACAGTCCTGCTGATGTGCATTTGTTGTAATTATCAAAGTTAGACCCATTAAGCAGAATACTTTGCATAGCTGTCACTAAACATGTGTATTGTATTTAGTACATATTAATAGGCTTGTCATACCTAAAAGAGACAACAGCCTGCCACTGCTTAAACTGGACAACTCTCTCAGTAAATTCTTGGAAGCCACAGACTTGTTTCTTTCCCAGCCACTACCCCTGCCTTTGGTGGTCCCCTAAAACACTGCATATTCTACTACATCAATGCAATTATTCAAGCTTTATTGCAGCATGCACCTTTCCCACCTACCACACTGATTAGTAATCAATTAATAGAAATGAGAGACACTCCCAAAGTTTTACTAGCTTTTCATTTAAAGATGATTCCTGCAGGATGCAAATACAGTATAGGATTAAACTGTTGGAAAATACAATTCTATAAATTAGACATCTACTACACAGGTTATAAAAATACATAAATGATTGTATTTGAGGCAATGAAAAAAGAAAGCTTTTATTATTAAAAGGAAGTTCACAAAACTACCTTTGTTTTCCTCATTCTGATCTGAGGATAACATACTTACGTGGCAAGGCAGCACACATTCTTTTTTCCTGTCATGCTCAGGCGAACTGTGGCAAAGGCCCGGTCTTGATTCATCATGTCGGACACCTGAGATGGGAGGTAGTTGCTAGCAGCAGTAAACATCTTTCCCATGTATGAAGACCATGTTGGCGAGTTCTCATCACAGCCACTCAAAGAACAAACAGAATAAAATAACTAAATATATGTTTGTTGTGGAGGAAAAATTAGACTGAAGGGGCGCATAGTTATTTAGGGGAAATGTAGTTATTGTGTATGAAATGTTTTGGTATGCTTTTCAATTTAGAAATATAGCATCTATCTTAGAAATAGCATAAAGGGTTATTAAGCATATCAGGAAAACCAGATAAAGGTTCCAGTGAACAACAAGGAACAAGAATGTTCTGGGAGATGGTTTCAAAAATGGCTGTCACATACCCAGTAAGATTTGACAGTGCCACATACACAGGAAACTCCATAAAAGAATAAGAGTTGAATTCAAAAGTACTGAAAAGTATTGGGGAAGACAAGAATGTAATGATGGGAGAGTTTTATTTTGGGAATGTATTTGGATGTGCATACTAATGAACAAATCAGAGTAAATTTCAGATGTTGCGTACGCATTGATTCAGCTCTGCTATGCAAATTCAATTGTCTATTAATGCGTCTCTCTGTCTTTGCACTGTGACCATTCCGTGGCAGCCTCTGCTCAGTGAGCCATCTCTTAGCATACTGTTATGATGGGGTGTCTTCAATGAACAGAGAATTAAAGATGTAATGATCAAGTTTCCTCCTGCCGGATTCCTGATTCAAAGATGTCCTAATTAAGAACAAAGGTTCTTTATTTACTATATTTAAAATGTCATTTCTACCACAGTGTGTACACACAAATACACAAGAAAAACTCTGAATGACACCTGTAACAAGTAAATCCAGGAAGAAGCAGAAACACTACAACTACACACCTTTTAAATTCCAAACCTCAACCCACACAGACCTCTCGGTCTCCCTCATTCTATGTACTCTCAACGTCCCTCTTGGTATTTCTAAGAACACCCATCCTATCCTTAAATATAACTGCCTATTCATATACGTGGATGCCTCTGTTCTTAACTGTGCACATAAGAGGAATACACAGAAGAAGAAATTGTGTTTGGTTATTTCCTTTCAGAAAATGTTCCTCATTTAATTCTACAGTAATGTATTCAATATTTATTTCTTTGCTTCATAACAGTAAATTTTTGGATGGATAGCTGTAGTATTGTGAAATGAATTATTCATTCAACAATGTTTCACATTGCAACAAAATGTATGACTGACACCCTGGGATAATCCACATACTGTACATTCAGACAGCCTTACCATGTTAAAGGTCATGTTTGGTATATTTCAAGCCATGAATATATTTTCTATTTTATTATACACTAGCAAAATACCCGCGCTTCGCAGCAGGGAAGTAGTGTGTTAAAGAAGTTATGAATAAGAAAAGGAAACATTTTAAAAATGTTGTATTACTAAAACCTGGTTGCCTCCCGGCGAGTCCAGCGCCTTCTCTGAATTGTTGCCGTGTGGCTGCTCGTATTTTAATTCCCCGCGGCTCTCGGGTCGTGGTGGAGGTTTAGCGACTGTCGTCAAATCCAGGTTCGATTGTAAACAACGGTTTCTAGCTGTTTCTTTCTCCAGCTTTGAACTGACTCTTTTTGAGTTGGGATTTCATAAGTGACTTTTCTGACTTCTTGGCAGAATTTATGCCAAAATATGACCAAGTTTTAATTGTAGGGGATTTTAATATTCATGTCTGTTGTACTGAGAAGCCTTTGGTGAAGGACTTTTTAGATTTAATGGATTCTTTTAGTGTAATTCAGTCTGTAACTGGTCCCACTGAGGAATGTGGGCATACGCTGGATCTTGTCTTTTCTCGCAGTGTATCTGTTCTTAATCTGGAAATTGGTGATGCAGCATTTTCAGACCATATGCCCGTTTTATTTGATTTTGTTCCTCTCTGTCACTTTGCTAAACCCCATGCACCTGTTCGGCGTTGCCGTGCTCTTAAATCTTCCACTGCTGCTCAGTTTTCTGCTGTTTTTAATTATGAAGTCACCTCATAGCCCTCGGTGTCTTCCAATACTGAGGAGCTAACACTTCAATTTAATTCTGCTTGCCAAACTGCTCTGGACTCTGTGGCACCATTAAAAAGCAGGCAACTAAAGCCCTGCTCCGAGCCGTGGTTACATGCTAATACCCGTGCATATAGACGGGAGTTCAGGAGAGCTGAGCGGAGGTGGAAAAAGGACAGGTTGCAAGTTTCTTTTGAAATATTGAGAGAAAGTTGGTCATGTTATCAGAAAGTTTTGAAAGCTGCAAGATCAAAATTTTTTTCTGAAGCTATTGGCTCCAACTCTCACAACCCCGTGTACTTTTTAACACATTGAGTTCTCTACTTAATGTTCGTGAACCTGTCTTTCTGGAAGCCTCTAGGGAAACTTGCAACAAATTTCTTTACTTTTTTTTTGGAGAAGGTTGTAAGCACTAGGGCCCTCATTTCGCCACCTTCTCATGATCCATCCATTTTAATACCCTGTTTGACTGTGTTTGACCACTTCGAGCCTGTCACTCTTCCCTCTTTACAGCAGCTCGTTTTCAGTATGAAGCCGTCTGGCTCCCCCTTTGATGTTGTCCCTCCTCGACTTCTTAAGGAGGTCTTTTCTACCTTGGGTCCTTCTATTCTTACAATTATTAATAGTAGTTTAACCTCTAGTGTGGTGCCTAAAAGTTTTAAACATGCTGTTGTGCAACCACTGCTGAAAAAAAACGGGTCTGGACCACTCTGTTATGTCTAACTTTAGGCCTATTTCCAAGCTACCTTTTTTGTCCAAACTCTTGGAAAAAGTCATCTATACTCAACTGAAGTCCTTTCTGGACGAACATGCAATTCTGGAAGTGTTCCAGTCTGGGTTTAAAACTCACCACAGCACCGAGTCCTCTCTGTTAAGGGTTTTAATGATATTCTTTTAACAATGGATTCTGGTGACTGTATACTACTTATGCTTTTGGATTTAACAGCAGCCTTTGACACGATAGATAATGAGATCCTCATCTCCAGGCTGGAGCAGTGGGTGGGCATCATGGATTCAGCTCTCCAATGGTTTAGGTCCTCTCTCTCAGAAGTTTTTGTGTCAGCATTGATGATTTTACTTCCACCTCTGGTGCCCTCCCCTGGGGGGTACCACAGGGCTCCATCCTGGGACCTCTTCTGTTCTCCTTATACCTTCTGCCACTCGGCGCTATTTTTCGGAAACACGGTATTTCCTTTCATCTTTATGCAGACGACTGTCAGGTTTATTTCCCTCTGAAGCGCCAAGGCCTATATTCTGTCCAGCCCCTGCTTGATTGCCTTATTGACATAAGGAGTTGGATGGCATTAAATTTTCTTAATTTTAATGAGAACAAAACAGAAGTCATGCTGTTTAGATCCAATAGCACCAGCGGGACCCCCTGCATCGACCTTTCCACTGTGGCTCAATTTGAGAAAACCACAATCACAAATTTAGGTGTGAAAATGGATCCAACTTTTAAACTTGATAGCCATGTGAATGCAGTGGTAAAATCTTGTTTTTTCCAGCTGAGGCGGCTGTCAAAAATCAAGCCTGTCTTGTCTAAGCGCAACCTTGAAACAGTGATACATGCTTTTATAACATCTCCGCTAGATTACTGCAATGCGCTTCTTTTTGGAATTAGCCAGGCCTCCATTGCTCGCCTACAGCTGGTACAAAATGCTGCTGCTCAATTTTTAACTGGCACAAGCAAGCATGAGCATGTTACCCCGATTTTGGCTTCCCTTCACTGGCTTCCAATTCATTTTCAAATTCATTTTAAGATCCTTGTATTTCTTTTAAATCCTTTAATGGTTGTGCCCCTCTTCATCTGTCGGAACTGCTGCACCCTTATGTACCATCTCGCTCTCTCAGGTAAGCAGACCAGATGCTTTTATGTGTTCCCAGGGCACGATGCAAACTCCGAGGTGAACGAGCCTTTTCAGTTGCAGTGCCAAAACTCTGGAACAATTTGCCGTTGCACGTTAGGCAGGCTCCTTCACTAGCTGCATTTAAATCATTTTTAAAAACACATTTTTACTCTCTGGCTTTTAACTGAGTATGGGATGTTGGCTAATGGTATATATATATATATTTTTTTTTAATTAAGAATCTCTTCAGTTTTTATGTGCTTATTTGTTTATGTTTCATTTACCCTTTGGTTTTGTGTGTCTGATATGCTATGCATCAGACCAGAGAATCTTATTTCTCATCATCTCAGAGTCCTTCAGGTGTCTGATGAGACCAAGATAGAACTTTTTGGCCTTAATTCTAAGCGGTATGTGTGGAGACAACCAGGCACTGCTCATCACTTGTCCAATACAGTCCCCACAGTGAAGCATGGCGGTGGTAGCATCATGCTGTGGGGGTGTTTTTCAGCTGCAGGGACAGGACGACTGGTTGCAATCGAGGGAAAGATGAATGCGGCCATGTACAGGGATATCCTGGACAAAAACCTTCTCCAGAGTGCTAAGGACCTCAGACTGGGCCGAAGGTTTATCTTCCAACAAGACAATGACCCTAAGCACACAGCTAAAATAACTAAGGAGTGGCTTCACAACAACTCTGTGACTGTTCTTGAATGGCCCAGCCAGAGCCCTGACTTAAACCCAATTGAGCATCTCTGGAGAGACCTAAAAATGGCCGTCCACCAACGTTTACCATCTAACCTGACAGAATTGGAGAGGATCTGCAAGGAGGAATGGCAGAGGATCCCCAAATCCAGGTGTGAAAAACTTGTTGCATCTTTCTCAAGAAGACTCATGGCTGTATTAGCTCAAAAGGGTGCTTCTACTAAATACTGAGCAAAGGGTCTGAATACTTAGGACCATGTGATATTTCAGTTTTTCTTTTTTAATAAATCTGCAACAATTTCAAAAATTCTTTTTTTTTTTTTGTCTGTCAATATGGGGTGCTGTGTGTACATTACATTACATTAATGAGGGAAAAAATTAATTTAAATGATTTTAGCAAATGGCTGCAATATAACAAAGAGTGAAAAATTGAAGGGGGTCTGAATACTTTCCATACCCACTATAATTGTTTTGTGACTGTTATGAGTGTTGCTGTCATCAAGGATTTGATTATCATTATTTCTTTCAATCAGGTTCGTATTTGGAGGATGTGTTGTGTTCAAGTTACATTCTGTGTTTGTCAACCGTTGTAAAGATAACAGGTTTCATTCATCGAAGTGTTCACTACCCAAATCGGTACTCATGAATCTAAGATGAGTAACAGGCATTCCCGGTATTAAGTTGTGGATTTGTCTGCGAATATTTAGCGGCAGCGTGTCTGTGAACTTAATTTAAACTTAGGCTTTACACCTTGCTTTCCTATTGATATGTCTACAAAGGCTTGTTCAGCTTCAGAGGGTTGTTCCTTTCTTACTGCATCAATAAACAACTCGTCTTCCTCTTTATTTGAGACATCACACACTGCATGCATGGGTTTACCTTTCCCAGTCCTGCAAAGTCAGTTCACGTGAGCCGCTCAGAGTACATGCATCGAAGGTTCTCAGCTGTGCTTGTGCTATCACGTGCAATCTCGCGATGTCCACGGCTTTATTTAATGTTAGCTCAGACGCAGCAATGCGTCTTCTCATTAAACTTGTATCTCGCGAATATCGTATTCGTCGTAGGCATGACAAACGCCAGCGGCTGCGTGTCTATGAACTTAATTTAAACTTAAGGTTTACACCGTGCTTTGTTTCCGCAGTAGCTGCACTTACGAATATGCTTGTATGCGTCACTCGCTTCATATTCTTTTGCTGCCTTCTCAATTGTGTAATGTGTTTTTTGTTCAGCGCCCTTTGGAGCTCTTGCTTGGTTCTCTACGTACTGCGTTCACAGTCAGTTCACATTGGCCGCTCGGAGTACATGCATCGAATGTTCTCAGCTGTGCTTGTGCTATGTCGTGCGATTTTGCGATGTCCACGGCTTTATTTAATGTTAGCTAAGACCCTGCACTTAAAAGTTTCTCTCGCACTTTTGCTGAGTTTGTGCCAAACACTATTCTATCCCTGACCACCTCATCTTCGTTTGCATAAGCACAGTTCTTCACTCGCGAATATTTAGCGGCAGTGTGTCTATTGGATTGCTGCTGACAGACGGCCTTATATGGGCAGGCACTCGATTACGTGGGACGTGGGACGATGAGGGACGCAACTCCGCCTCACACGACGACCGAGCTGCAGGCTATGGCCGTATATATGTACGCAAGTAGGTTCCAGTTATGACCGTTACGCGTAGAATTTCGAAATGAAACCTGCCTAACTTTTGTTAGTAAGCTGTAAGGAATGAGCCTGCCAAATTTCAGCTTTCTACCTACATGGGAAGTTGGAGAATTA
The DNA here is from genome assembly GCA_026402145.1 of Polypterus bichir lapradei. Classification (NCBI taxonomy): domain Eukaryota; kingdom Metazoa; phylum Chordata; class Cladistia; order Polypteriformes; family Polypteridae; genus Polypterus; species Polypterus bichir. The sequence goes on along the minus strand of JANRMT010062846.1, from coordinate 29,285,966 downwards.
GTGATGAGTGAGTCAGTCAGTCAGTCAGTCAGTGAGGGCTTTGCCTTTTATTAGTATAGATTTAAAAATTCCTTGTCTGTTCTTGCAGCTTACAATGCGGCTAAAAAGAACACGGGTCTTCAGGTGAATGCAAAAGCCTTAAAAACGTACCATACAAGTCCACTTTGAAGCAGCAAAGGCTTTGATTCAAGAATATGTTTTCCATGTGTATGAGGCATCCTTGTGTTAAACAAAGGAAACTAAAAATAGTTCCAAGAATCAGTGATAAAATAATGATATTTCTTTTTGGTAAGAAACATTTCCTGTCGGCTTGTCCACCCACTGCCTCCATCATGGTAGTTTAGACATAAATAAGAAATTTAATCAGCACAATAGCACAACAGCAATAAACCTGTGTCTGAAGCTGTTCCAAGAAAATCGTTGGAAAATGCACATATCGAGGATTAGGGAAGCTCTGATCGATCGGGACTTGATCGAAAATTGTCTAAATTTCACTAAAAAAAAAAAAAAAAGACTCGATTGGTGATAGGTAAAAAAATCCAATTGCAAAAAAAACAATATTTTCAGCCCCAGCTTTTCTAAGCTTTATGGTAATTTAGTTGTAATGCTCCTACACACAAGGTATTACGGTTGTTGAGCCGGGGTGGAAGCTTGTTTTATCAGTAAACAAGAGGCGATTGGTATATTAGCCTTTATGTTAAAAAAAGTACAGTGATAAACTGAGAAAAAAAGTAATCAGAAGTGGTCCTGTAAAACTAGGCAAACAACAATTAAATATATTTTAATGAAGTCAGACCTTTATTTTGTCCTTTAAATTAAAACGGACACTGCTCGAGTGTGGACGGTGTGCTTATTTAAAATGCAGGAGCTTACACTTTTAATTGGAAAAAGATAAAGACTAATTTGAAATTGCTGCTTAGTAAGGAGCACGCCTTTTGTACTGTGTTTTATTATTTGTTGCTGTGTGTCAAATAGCATAAGCTTTGGTAAAAAACAACTACTACATAATTAAAATGGTAATCCATATATTAAAATTACGCCTCAAGAATTACGAATGTATAGTTGATACACCAAAGTAATGTAATACTAAAAACACACTTTAATATAGGACATGACATTTCTATTTGTCTGGTTATGTAAAAAGTTTTTAAACATGATAAAAGGGCAGATCAAGTTAACATGAAATCAGTGATCGGCCTTAAATAACCTCATTGGAACATCCCTATCCAAAATGGTGAACAGAAACTTAAAAAGATGAACTTTCCAGTGGTAATCACGATAGCCTAAAGTTATGGCTTGTAGCGCTCAGATTGGATGTGGACACTTAAGTGGAAGACCTCCTGAAGCTAACCTGCAAGTTTGTAGAGCTCATTTCTTTTTTTTTTTTTTTACCGTGTCCTGTTCGGCTGTGAAGCAATCAGAATTGATGTCTGAATGCTGGCGACTAGCCTTACAGTTTTTCTCTCAGGTGGAGCGTTACAGCTTCTGCTGACGCCACGCCTGATACCAAAACTATATTAGAAATATTTTCAGATGTTTTTAAGATTCGAACCGGACACGGAGACAAAAATGAAAGAAAAAGAAGAGAGAAAAGGAGGAGATGGAGGTAAAGGGGGAAGGGGGGATTTTTGTATAGAATAAACAATAAATGAACCAGAATCCGCTTCTAGACCTGCAGAAAAAGAGGGGGAAAAAAAAAAAAACCACAAGACAAAAACATTGATGCATCAGCTACATGAAGATATATAAAAGTAAAAATGTTTGCTAACAATCACACAGTAATTATTACTAAGGCATTTAGGGCCAACCACAGCCTTAGGTCATGTGCTGAAGATGTCCAAGTCATACCTATGAAAGCACCATGTGAGCATCTGTGTGCGTACGCACGCTTGTATGTGTAAAGTTTCTCTATAGGAGCGTCCAATAGTGAGTGTGAAGGGCCACAGACCTGCCCCCAAAAACGTGCGGAAGATGGAGGGAGTTCCAAGCCCAGAAATCCAGTGGTCACCCCAGAGCGCGGAGACCCCAGGGAGACCGTCACCAGAGAAGCCCCAACCCCCCCTCGAGAGGCGCAGAGGATCACCCCGGGGGGCCACAACCAGCAGCCTGCAGAGTCCCGGGAGATATCAACGGCTAGCCCCCAGGCCCACCCATAGCCGCTCACCCCAGAGCCGGCCGGGCCCGGAACCCAGCAGCCCGGGACACAAGGGCGAACCACCCCGCCAAGGACCCAACAGAGCCCAGGGACCCAGATCCCACCAGGCAGCCACCGGGAGCGACCAGACAGATGTATAAAAAAAAAAAGTGGCAGGGGGAGGGTAGGCGAAGATGTTGTAGCATTACCAGATGTCCCAGGAGAGGGGAGGAGTCCAAAACCCCACCTGACATATACAGTCACACACAAACACAGTCATACACTCCCTCCCTCATGCTCTCACATACACATACAACCCAAGACTTACAAGGATGTACGCCAGACACCCATTCACACTCCCCATACACACCCTACTAACTCTGGTCCCGGTGCTGCCGTACCGAGGGCACAACCATTCCCGGACGCCAGAGTTAGCCCCGTTCCGCTGGGGTAATAATGAGCAGGCACCCCCGTCCAACGCAGAGCAAAGCAACCCACCACTCCAGACCACAGGCAGACAGCCAGCTCCCACTCCTAGCCTCCAGCCCCGGGCAGCTAACCGAGAACAGAGGTGTAATAAGACCTCTAGTCTCCCTCCGCCGGCTCCAATGTAATGTTAATGTGTGTTGATAAGGTGCATTTTGTGGTTGGGGGGGCGCGGGCAGTGCTGGCATCATGTGGCCTACACCAGCTGATGCCAACACACAGCCCCACTTCCCCCCCCAAAACCCTCAGTGACTAGGTGCAGTTTAAAATTGGAAGTGGGCACTGGCACTCGGAGTGAGGCTGGAATTTCCCCCCCACCGGATGCCGTTGAGTGTGCTCACTCCCAAGACCCTGAGTGTGCATTTGTGTGAAATATTGTTTGTGGAAGTGTTTAATGTGCAAATAAAATTGGGGGGTAGGCTGCCACAGGACTGCGGAAATGGGATCCATACCCGCACCCCCTGACTTACCCACACCCCAAGGCTCTATGTGCATATTTGTGTGATGATGTGAGGGAGCAGGAGGAGGGAAATGTCTGAGGATGGGGAGGAATGGCTGAGGGGCCTGAGCCCTCCAGGGAGCCAGCTCCCCTACTGGCCCCAATAGGCACCTCCATTCCCAAAATCCACCCGGCGCGTGGAGGCCCCAGCCCATCTAGCCACGGCCCAAAGCAGCAGCATCACAGAGCCCCACGGAGTCTGAGGCCACCAACCCACACCACCCCAGCAGAGTATTTACTCCCATCCCCACATTTACTCAACATTCAGACTAAGTAAGACAAAAGACACCCAGGTAAAGCTGGATCCCCTCCTTCCCGGATATCCCCCTCCCCCATGGCGGAGCCAGGACCCGGCACCGCCGCATGTTCCGGCCCTCTTCCCGGCAGCGTACATGCCAGGACCCAATCCCCAAAGCCCCACCCAGACCCCCATCCGGGGACGGCCGCCCCCAAACCCCAAGCCACCAGGCCCCCACCCAGACCCACCCAGGGGCGATGCAGCCACCAGGCAGTGACCCGCAGCCACCGTCAAGACCCCCCAAGGCCCCACACACAACTACCAGAAGTCCACCCCCCCGAGGCAACCCAAGCACCACCAGAGTGGGGCAGCAGCCCCCCAGCCCAAGACCCCCCTAGTGAACCCACCCCCAGGGATCCTCCAGACACTCTAAGCTCAGACTCTCCACCACATCAACCACAGCATCCCGCAGGACAATATCAATAACCCTCCATCATCGCTATGTGATGGAACCGATCAAAGGAGCCCAGAGAGATTGATTTGAAGTGGAGGCAGAGGCTGTCTCAAGTGTAATACGATCCAATAAAAGATTTCTATACTGGTTAATGCAAAGATTATCTTTGTTTTTCCAGTTTATGAGGATAGTTTTCTTAGCGATGCATATGGTAGTGAGAACTACGCGAACCAAATTTGTTTCAATCGGGACATCCTCTAGGTTCCCCAGCAGGCAAAATGAGGGGGAAGTTGGGATATCACATTTCAGACACTTTGACAGGTCTTCACATACTCCATACCAGAATCTCTGAACAGGTGGACATGACCACAGTGCATGGATATAACTGTCAGGAATGTTGTCTGTGCAGTGTGTGCAGGTGTCAGATGGCACAAATCCCATCCTGAACATCCGATGACCTGTATAGTGTACTCTGTGTAGAATTTTGTATTGAATTAATTGTAAATTGGGGTTTCTGATCGTTTTAAAAGTTTTTAAACAAGTTTGGGACCAGAAAGTCTGGTCAAAGCTAACTAATAGATCCGCCTCCCATTTACCTATAGGAATTGCTATTGTATCATCTATTTTGGTCAATGTTTTATATACTTTAGACAGTAATTTGGGATGTTTGAGATTACAGAAGTCTAATACCCTTGATGGTGTTTGTAATTCTACTTTATTAAGCTTAAATTTTTCTTTAACTACTGATTTAATTTGGAGATATTCTAAAAATCTATTCTTGTCTATCCCAAATTGGGAGACTATTCTGTTAAATGGAGTGAAATCCAATCTTTCAAATATATGTTCCATGTATAGAATTCCTTTACTTTTCCAGTATGGGAAGTTCATCATTTTATTGTTTTGCAATATGTCAGGATTATTCCAGATGGGTGTGCGTCTGCATGGAATTAGTGAAGACTCTGTCATTTTTAGATATTCCCACCATGCTGTCAGTGAGGTACTAATATTAATACTTTTAAAGCTTTCATGCTTTCTTATTTTTGAGCTAATAAACGGTAGGTCCGAAAGCTCTATAGTATTGCAAAGTGTCTGTTCTACATCTAACCAGGACTCATCCAGCGGGTTATGTTGCAACCATCTTGGTATATATTGGAGCCTGTTGGCTAAGAAATAATGATAGAAGTTGGGTAGATCCAGCCCTCCTCTATCTTTGGTCTTCTGTAGTGTTTTTAAGCTAATTCGTGGAGGTTTATCCTTCCAAAGGAATTTAGTGATAGAGGAGTCCAGGGATCTAAACCAATCAGATGATGGCTTGTTTGGGATCATTGAAAATAAGTAATTGATTCTTGGTAAAACCATCATTTTAATTGTGGCAACCCTCCCCATAAGTGATATTGGTAAGGATTTCCATCTAGCAAGATCATCTTCCACTTTCTTTAATAGTGGGATGTAGTTTAGTTTAGTTAGATCTGCCAGCCTGGTAGAGACATGAATGCCCAGATATGTAATATTCCCTGATTCCAATTGTGTATTAAGGGAATTGACAAAAGAAAAATTAATTGGGAGAACTATGGATTTTAACCAGTTTATTGAGTAATCTGAAACTCTTGAAAATGAGTTTATTAGGTCAATTGCTTGGGAGAGAGAGGATTGAGAATTCTGGAGAAAAAGTAACACGTCATCTGCATAAAGACTGATTTTATGTTCTATGTTCTTACACTTTATGCCTTTAATAACTGTAGTTTGCCTGATTGCTGCTGCTAGTGGTTCAATAAAAATAGCAAATAGCGAGGGGGAGAGTGGGCATCCCTGCCTAGTCCCCCTCTGAAGACAGAAGCTAGCTGATGTTTGGTCATTTGTCCTGACGCATGCTGTTGGTGAACTGTATAATATTTTTAACCAGTTTATGAAGAAGTTTCCAAAACCAAATTTATGTAAAGTTGCAAATAAGAACTTCCAGTTAACTCTGTCAAAAGCCTTTTCTGCATCGAGAGATAATATACTGGTTTCCATGTTTCTGCTGTAAGAAAAGTCTATTAAGTTAAGTAATCTACGTGAATTTGTGGATGAATGTCTCCCCTTAATGAAACCAGTTTGGTCTGGGTGTATTAAGAAAGGGGTTACCTTCTCTAATCTTTTTGCAAGGGCTTTACAAATTATTTTGAGGTCAACATTAATAAGAGAAATGGGGCGATAGCTGGTAGGAAATATAGGATCTTTGCCTGGTTTTAACAGGAGACTAATGTTGGCTGAATTCATATTTGGCTGTAGTCTACCATTTTCTTCTATTTCACTCATCATTCTGAAAAATGTTGGAGCTAGAATGATCCAGAATTCTTTGTAGAACTCTGCTGGAAACCCATCTGGACCTGGAGCTTATTGTAGAGCTCATTTCTTCATGGACTACTTGCAGCTTAAGTAGAAAGGCAAATGTGTTCCTGGTTGTCCATCACTTAAGCCAACTGGTGTTCCAAACCTATTTTGGTGAGCCAATTCACTGTAGTTGCAAGTGAAGTGGGCTGAAATGCAGAGCTGTAGATTAAAAACAATGGAAATGTTGTTTACTAGCCAACTGAATTCTGTATAGATGAGTACCTCTTATGTAGGGCAGCAAGGTAGAGCAATCATTAGTGGTGCTGCTTCATGGATCTAGCATCATGGGTTTGAATTATGTGTCTGGTCATTGTCCATGTTGAGTCTGCATGTTCTCCCTTACTTAGTGTAGCGTTATCTTCCACACATATACAAAACCATAAAGATAATATGAACTGGCGATTCCACATTTCTGTGACTCGAATTATGCATGTATGTGTGTGTGTGTGTGTGTATGCGTGTGCCAGTTGTTTCTGTGATGGGATGGCACCACTTTACTGCCTTTCACACACTGCTACAGAGGGAGAGACAATTGGTGAGATAAGCTGAAAAGTTAAGATTTCTTTTAAAATGGCTGAACCCCTCAAAGGGTTTCTTTACTTTTTCTTAATTCCTTTCTAAAGTGATACATATACATCGTTTTAAAATATTTGTGCATTCTCAAGACCTAGTTTAGTATCTAATAACATTCTTGCCCTGAAAAATGGACGTATTTGATAAGCTGGTCTTTTTTCATGTTTGAATCTTGGTACCCTTCAGCCCCATTGTAAACTAAAAGAACAGACATGGTACTTTTAAAATGTATTAAAATAAAACTAGAACACAGTTTTATGTGGCACAATAACAAATGCCATGATTATGAAGATACACCTTTGAACTGACAAAACACCAAGCGTATCCTTTAAGAGAGATATATATATATATATGCACGATCGGCTGAGGGCTTATGCCCAGCAGGCACGCCTGGAAGGACCAGTAGACGGATTATACCTTCCCTGGGCCACGGGAATGGAGCATGGAAGCTCAACCCTACTGGGGCCCGTGGCCACCACAAGGGGGCGCCCGGAGGATTGAGGATCCCCGGATGGAATACCAGGGAAACCCGGAGTGCTTCCGGGTGCTCATGCGGCACTTCTGCCACACCAGGAAGTGCCAGAGGAAGATTGACAGAGGGCACCTGGAGCACATTCGGGTGGATATAAAAGAGGCCGCCTTCCTCCAGTTATTAGCTGGAGTTGGGAGGAAGAAGACAAAGCTCAGAGGAGAGGAGTAGAGGAGGTGGAAGAAGGACCAGGAAGAGGCCCGGACTTTGAAGGGTGTTTGGTGCAGGGGCACTGTGTTGTGTGCAGGACTTTTATTGTAAATAAACATGTGTGTTCAGGACTTCTGTTGTCTGCCTGTTTGTGTCCGAGGCTACCTTCCACAATATACACATACATACAGGAATAATAAATTGCTCCTTCAAAGATAAGAGGGGGCATCTTGAAAATATAAAATGAATTACTTGTAACAACGTAATTACGAAGGATAATCTATTAATTATGTAGTTAAAAAAAAAAAAAAAAAGTTAGTGATATCAGGCAAAGAGATGTTGCCTCGGTTAACTCTAAACTGACACGATGTGTGTTTGTGAGAATGGCCTATAATGGAACTGGTCTCCTATTCCTTGATTGTTCCATCCAGGAGAGATTCTATCTCCCTGTACCATCTGAGTGGAGTATTTGGATTCAGACCATGAAAGTACACACAAGGACTAAACTGGCCCACTATGACTGCATGTAAGTGTGTCTTGTGATGACGTGTCTTCCTGTCCAGGATTCATGCCTGTATTGTGTACATCTGCTGTCTGATTTGGTGCTGCCTACCCTTCTACCACAACTGGACAGGCAGATTAGACAATGTATGGATGGATGAAAGAACAGAAGTTCAATACTGATGAATGAAACATTGGTTTAACTTTTGAATTCACAAAAATAAAAGTAACATACATTTTACCTTAGATTTACAGCAATGTACTGTTTACAGTTAAAAGATAACTAACAGCGTTACCGCCAAGAAAGCCCACAATGAAAGATCTCTGTTGCCCTCTTGTGATGAACTACTGAATTGACAGCAGTCTGAAGTGAACTGGCCTAAAGCTGGCATTTTGTAATTGAAAATACTGATAGCATGTTATACAATTTATGACGTATGTGAAGTAGTAAAGAAAAAAATGCTTCAAATCTAGAATCCCATCAACTCCAATGTGTGTCTTCCTTTTGAATGTGTTACCTAAATAATGCTACACTTTGTTTTTATGTGTACATATATACTCAGTTTTTGCAGACGTAATCCTGCCATTTACAGTGCTGAATGCACAACTTTTTGTATCAGAACAGCCATGCAGAGTGGCTTCAGTAACTGCATTTGCTTAGTGCTGTTAACTGTTGTCATCACTTACAAGTGTTTTTACATTACACTGTGCCAACTAATGTGCCATTGCACTAAAAATGCAAACAATTTCAATACAAGTTCTGCTTTGTACAGCACCTTAATATGCTGGTCACTACAGAAAGGTGCTATATTATATAAACACCACAGCCAAAAAAAAAACAACCCAAAGACAGAATATTTTCATTATACAAATTCAATCCTGAGAAAATCTGTCCATCATCTAAACCTGCTCAATCCTTTGCACAGTGACCCGCATCCAGTTAGAGAGGGTCATACATTCAACTTTAATGCAAAACAAGTAAAATTGGCTTTAAAAAGCATATATTCAATAACCAGTGGCAGACACTGTAAAACTGACAAGACTCTAAAACCCATGCAGACTGCCTGTATACCTTTGTGAAAAAGTAAGTACACCCCATAGAAACTGTTGACATTTTCAGCGTATTTGAACAGGTAGGCAACAGATCTTTATGCAAACAGTGCCTAAGGAGAATGGTGATATACTTAAACAAACAACACATAAAAATCACATGGTGCAATTATTCTCATAGTCTAGACTTTAAAAAATGCTGTGATGTCATCATGTCAAGATCAAAAGAGTTTCCCAAAGCCCTCAGGTAGAAACTTGCCTATAAGTCTGTCAAGGGATTTAAAATGATTGTCAAATTATTTGAAATCAATCATTCCGCTATGAGGAAAATCATCCACAAGTGGTGCAAATTTCAAATGGCTATTAATTTGTCCAGGACTGGCCGCCCAACAAATTCAACTCCAGAGCTGACCATTGATTGTCTCTAAGAACCCCACAATTTCATTGCAAGATCTACAGTTAACATTTGCAGTAGTTTGCGTCAAGGTGCATGCATCTACGATCAGAAAGATTTGAGAAATTTGACCTGCGTGAATGATGTGCCAGGTCAAAGCTTTTGCTGTCTAAAAAGAAAATTAGAAGAAGACTACAGCTTGCCATTGACAATATAGGCAAAGACCAGGCCTCGTGGAGCAATGTGTTCTGGACAGATGAATCAAAGGTAAGACTTGTTTCGCCACAGTTACAGTAGACATGTCTGGTGCAAGTCAAAGACAGCATTTCAGGAAGAGAACCTCATGCCAAATGTGAAGCATGGTAATGGAAATATTATGATTTGCAGTTACTTTGCTGCCTCAGAGTCTGGGCAGCTTGCAGTCATCAAGTGAACAATGATTTAATGATCTTAAAGTGTGCTTGAGGAGATTTGAGGCCATCAATCTGAAAGATGAACTTGATCTTGAATTGGGTCTTACAACATGATAATGTACCGAAACACACTAGCAAATCCACCAAGAAATGCCTCAAAAAGAAGGAAAGTTGGGTTATGAACCAGCTGAGTCAAAGCTCTGATTTGAGTCTCACTGAAATGTTGTGAGGGGATATGAAATGGGCAATACATGCAAGAAAATCCAACATCATCTTGCAACTAAAGGAATTTTGCATAGAGGAGCGGTCGAAAGATTCACTGTATCGATATCAGAGGCTGGTGGGCAGTAATGCAAAATGCCTGCAAGAAGCCATTTCTGCTAAATGGGGCAAAACCAGCTTCTGAGACAAAGGGTGTACTTACTTTTTTCCCCTAATACACCATTACATCTCTTGGTATTTTTGTTGAATAAATTATTGAAAAGGCACATTTTATTTAATTTTTTTAATTCAACTTTATCACCTTTATCTGTAGGCACAATTTGCATGAAGATCTACTGTTTCTCTGTTCAAATATGTTGAAAAAGTCAACAATTCCATGGAGTGTCCTTACTTTTCCAAATGACTGTATAACAATAGGAAACCCCTACCAGCCATACAAGACACAGATAAGGCAGGGTCCAAGAAAAGAAAACAGACAGACAATCCTTACCTTGGGCTGTGCTGTTCCAGTTTGAAGATATGAACTGTTTCTGTATTGCTGGATGCACAAAGAAACTGGGTGTCTGTACTGAAAGCAAGGGAGCTGATACTGACATATCTGCAAGGGACAAATTTCATAAATAAGAATCTTTTTATGCATTATAAAAGCTTTTATTGTAAGAGTGAGATTCTTCAGCATTCTCTAAGCCCCTATAAAATGCTTTTTGTGACAATTCCTATATTTCTATAATTTTTATTTTCACTTTAACCTAAAATTCTGTCTCAAAGATTGATTTTTGTCTTGGTGCGAGGTAAAAATTCTATGCATATTGTCTTTACATATTTAGTTTTTGTCACTGGCACATAATTTATATGGTTTGACCTTGACAGAAACTGAAATAAAATCTGATTACATTAAAATATAAAGGACACTCAATTTTGAAATAACTCGAGTGAATACATTATAGGACAACAGCTATTACAATTAAAACAATTTAAAAAAATGCAAAAAAAAAAAAGGCAACACACAGCTAAATAGGAGAATATGATCAAAATAAATCCAAAAGAAGAAGAGTGCAGCTAATTATATTGTAATGGGGCAGAACAAATGACAACGGGCCCGAAGAGTGCACAAATCCTACAGGCAGTAAAACAAAGTAGACAGAGGTTGTGGAACTACAAGTAAAAGATAAAGGAGAGCTGGAGAAGTGGACAACGGGATAGGGAAATTAGCATGAAGTGTAGCACCGTTTAGGCTAAAAACACAACACGTGTTGATGGATATGTTGAGGTCTCAAGCCAGAAGACAAGGAAAAGATAAAGAAACAAGTGAAGAAGTTCAAAAGGAAGAAAATAAATGAGCACAAAGACCAAAAAAGACTAAGACACCACCTAAAGAACTCACTAAAGGTCCACTGACAAAAGTGGAAGGATAGTATGATGACTAATATATAAGAATCACAGAATCATACCATGGATGTCACTTGGAACTGGTTAAGGTACGCTTTGAGTTGATAAGATGTGTTTGCAGATGTATTTAAGCCGATGTATGCACATTATTGAGGTTACCTTCACTGTCATAACCACCTAAAATAGTTCTTTATTAGACACTATATTGTTTCTTAACAGATAATCCTAATGAGTCCAGTAGTAGCAATGAAGATATTTGCATTTTGACACTGATGTGGACTTTGACTTTTTGTAATGAATAAATAATGCTAAAAAATTCATGTTGTGATTCTTTGGTAATGAACAGCATATGAGCTTCTTACCTTTTCATTCCCCGGCGAAATTCATAAAGTTTTAGCCCCTCTGGAATGGTGAACACCCGGATAACAGTACCCTGTGGCAGAAAAGAAATTCTCAGAAAAAGAACTGACCATTCCCTTTAATTTTTGGGGCCCTCATTTTGGATTTACAAGTCATCTTGGCTACTGTACAGAATGCAATAATTTTCCCACCTGTGACAATGCAGTTGTATTTATCTTTTATACTTTAAGTAACTGACTACCCCATCTTTATATCCCAATTATTTTCCTCAAAACCCCAATTTCCTTTAATAATCTCTAATGGAGTCTATCCACAGAACAGGACAGTAGCATGTAGTACTTAGCCAGCTATCCACAATCACGGCTAAACCACCTAAAAAAGGCAAACTAGAGAAACCTGTGGAGCCATTTCTGTTTTATGTTCTTCAACAGTTATTAACATAAGTGATAAAAATTGGTCATTTGTTGAACATGTAGTGTAAAAAACATTTTGTAATTTTATATAATCTATACTAATAAAAGGCAAAGCCCTCACTGACTGACTGACAGACTGACTCTCACTCATCACTAATTCTCCAACTTCCCATGTAGGTAGAAGGCTGATATTTGGCAGGCTCATTCCTTACAGCTTACTAACAAAAGTTGGGCAGGTTTTATTTCGAAATTCTACGCGTAATGGTCATAACTGGAACCTATTTTCGTCCATATACTGTAATAGCCTGCAGCTCGATGGCCGTGGGAGGCGGAGTTGCGTCTCGCATCATCACGCCTCCCATGTAATTGAGTGCCTGCCCATATAAGGTAAATATTCACGGGTCAAGGGCCGTGCTTAGCATATTCATAAGTAAAATATCTGAATCACAAACTGATGTTAATCAATTTTGTCCATGAATACGTATTAAATAATTCCAAATAGTCTGTCCGCTTCCTTTCATAGCTTTTCCGATGGTTGTGCTGCTTCCAGGCATGTATTTTTGCATTAAAGCATTTAACCAATCACATTTCAGCCATCATTTGTTGCCACGCAGAGAGGCCTTCACAATCCGTTGTGCAGGCACTCTAACACAGAATAAATGTCGATTAACCTGTTGTTTCAACCAATCAGATTTTGAGTTGGTGTCAGTAGGGCCCTCTAGCAGGCGTATGGCAACATCACCGTATTCAGACCCATTGATTGGATAGAAGCCGATACGAGGAACTCTACGAGGCCACTGAACGCACCACAAGCGCTCCGAGCGCAAGATCTTCGCACACACTACGGCCAACTCCATGGCAGGATTCTGGACAATATTATTTGCCGGACACAGACCAGAGTTCAAGACCACGAAAACCTGATGTTTGTCATGCTCCTCGAGCCCCAGAAGTTTCAGGAATACAAGAAAAAATTTCCCGCATTCAGCCTTCTCCAGTTTAACACGAGCCACGGAGCGCTTTTTGATCTGTCTCAGCTAAAAACAGAACTGACTGTAATGTATGCCATAGATGATTTTGCAGGAAAATCTCCCACTGATCTCCTTGACTTCCTTCATTAGAAAAATCTGAATGAGAGCATGGGGCAGCTGTTCACATTGGTATATTTGGCGGTGACCATTCCCGTGTACACTGCATCTGTCAAGTGGACATTTTCAGCCCTAAAGGGAATTAAAACTTATGCCAGAAATACAACAGGGCAGGTTCGACTTTCAGCATTAGCTTCGATGGCGATAGAAAGGGACTTTTTGATGGAACTGAAGCGCACGGATAATCCGTACGACAGAGTAATTTAACTGTTTTTGAGGAAAGAGAGGAGGATGGATTTTGTTTACAAATCCGAATTTTTGGTGAGTAAAATGTTGCGGTTTTCCTAAATAATATTGCAAGTTTATGAGTTATTATTGATGTTTATGTGTCGCGGCTGTGGCTGCAGTAGAAAGGAACTTGCTCACCCCTGGTTTGTCTATTCAATAAAGCCATTTATTGTGGCTACAGGAGTTCTTATTCATATATATATATATTATATTATATTATATATCCCGATCAACATACTGTCAAATAAATGAACCACACATCGTGGCGCAACACAAGAGGCTTCGTCTCTAGCACTGACGTCCGAGGTTCGATTCCTGAGAAGGGGTGCAGTGAGTGTGTACGCCTGATGAGCCCAGAATTAGGGTGAAACACGTGCTGCGTACTCTTTGCATTATTTGACAGTAAAACTATTTCTACATACATACATACATACATACATACATACATACATATACTAGCCATGTGCGCCCAACTACATTGCGCGTGTAAAGTTGTCTGTGAAGAGCTCCCTGTTTAAACGCGGCTGCCAGTCGTGAACTGGGCCCATCGTCGCACAGCATTATGATTTTTCATAAGGGAAACAAAATTACAAAAGAAAACCCTTGGACATTGATTCGATAGGAACGGCCTACTCGGAATCACTGTCCGAATAGTAATTATGTGGTGGTGTAGGAGCATTTCTGCTTCTGTCCGTTCACAGTCTGTCTCATTTTCACGACGCTATCGTTTCCTCTCGCGATGTCTTCTCAACCTTTCTCCATTCTCGCAGGTTGCTTTGTGGCAATCCAAAGAGTAAGGCAATATACACGGAGCAATGGTTATAAAAGGGGGACACATAGGTATCCAGGCTTTTTAAATGTCGCACCCCCTTGGTTTGAGAAGAAGTATGAAAAAATATGAGGTT